>CAHIKZ030001454.1:345000-480000 GCA_903632075.3 Acanthosepion pharaonis
AGGTATGGCAGAAATACCTCCCAAATAATCGTAAGGCATTAGAGCTAGATGAAAACACCATTGCCCCTCATGACTTACCATTATCTGGGAGGTATTTCTGCCACACCCTGTACTATGAGAAGTGTTATTTTGATAGATAATATTTCACATAATTCATTCATCAATTTAACAGCAACTTAGTGTTCTGCTATTAAAAACGTTTTAAAATTTTGAATTTCATTTTATCAAACTTAATGAGTTAATGATCCACATTCTAAGATGCTTTTTTATTTGTATTTGAATGTTTCAATAGATTCTAAGTTAAACAGTAACTGTCAAATTAACTTAGGATCTATTGAATCTAAATATATAAAATCTAAATTTGTAAACAAAAAAAAAATAACTTTTCATTTTAAAGTTTCGATAATTTAAAATTAAATTAAAAATGAATCTAAAGTTTACTTTTTTAGATTTATTTTTAATTTAATTTTAAATTAAACTTTAAAATCAAAAGTTAAGTTTTTGTGTTTACGAATTCGTTTTATTTTCCCGCTGAAAAATTTAAAATAAATTTTACCTGCAATCTTCATTTTCTGAGAGAAATTCCATTTTTTTTTTTTTAATTTAGAGAAAAAGCAAGCACCTGGATTTGTTATAGAATCATAGGACGTGGTAACTAAGGAATGTAAATACGTTGCTAACCAGTACCGCTCTCTACTACGGAAGTAATGAAAGAGTTACTTCCCACAACTCAATTGTACATCCTTTTCCGCTATAGGAGCGAAGCAGGTTAGTTGAATGGTTTTATATTCCTTAAAAATATTTATATTTTTAATGCTTTTACCTTAATTTTGATGTATAATTATTCCCAATTTTTGTTGCGTTGTTACTGTATTTAATCACTTGTTATCTTTTGTCTACGGATGGCAATTATTATCGTTGATTTTGATAGATTTTATTCTCTCATTTGACGTCCACGCGTCCTAACGCTAATCCGACATTTAAACATTTCGATGAGTTCACGTAATATTAACTCATGAATATCGTTAATCATAATTTGAAATTATATGTGTTGTATAAACTTATTCTTTATCCCATTAGTTTAATTTTTTTTTTTTTAGGAGGTCAAAATTTAGCTTGTATCGTCAATTTCAAATAACTACGTTACTATTCATTGCAGACTTGTTTTTGATTTAAATATTAATTTAATATTTACATCGCTAAATCGAAAAGTTATATTAATTGAATAAATTAATTATTTATCGATTAGTATTACAAGATTCAAACATTTTGTAGCAGTCCTACAAGTACCAATAGCATGTGCTGTATTTACTTTAAATATGGCGCACGTTGGTTTTTTTTCCTTTTCTTTTACTCCAAACTATTTAAGTTTAACTGAATTTTATTCAGACATTAGGCATATGTTATTTTGGGTGCTTAACCATAAGATAATGATAGCATAGCTGGCCCTTGCTACAATAATGAATTCGATCTGTACTATGTGCCAGATATTTGTGGCCTTCAAGTGAGTTAGATCCTAAATGGATACCTCATTATTGTAAATCTGAATGATAACTTGGTCTCGATTCCTTGAGATTTAATTTTAATTATCAATTGATTAATCGCTTTCGGTATTATAAGTGTTTGAATGTAAATTCCTGCTACCTACCGTTTTTACTTTTGTCAAAATTATTTATTAAATTTCAGTGTATTTGCGACAATGTCTGAGACTACAACGAAAGCCGTAGCGCCAACACGACAACCCTCTAGGAGAACTCCTGGCAGGTAGTAAAATAATCTTGTATTTTTAAATTATTTTTTTATATTATATCAATTCCTTGAGCAGAAATTTAATTTCTGCTCAATGTCTGTAGAAGTTTTTTTTTTTTTTTTTTTTTTAAACCACCCACGTGTTATACATTGCATTGATATTTGAAATTTACTCAACACTGCAGACACTCAGTCTGTCAGTCCTCTTGTTATAAATTAACGATCTTGATATTAAATACATGGTTGCTTTATATCGGAAGGAATTATTTTATTCCTTGTTGGTCAGAAATCAGAAAACCAATATTACATAGGTAACTCCATGAGATCGCTAATAAAAAAAAGAGCATAGCATGATGAAAAAGACGCCAAACTTGACGAAAACAAAATTTTATCGTCTAAATGTTTTATGAAGAGGAAAGACCAAAGTTTTTTGGGTTTTTTTTTTTTAATTATTTTTAAAAAAATTTCCATTTTAGAACATTCTAAGTTTTGATTAAAAAAAAACAAAAAAAAAAAAAACTTGTTTCTCTTTGTATCACCGGAACTAGTAAAATAACATACAATTTTTAACACTTTTTTTTTTTTTTTTTTTTTTTTTGACACATTAATTTGGAAAATGTTGCAAAAATAATTGTCGGATGATGATCGAAATTTTATTAAAGTCATGGCAGAAATTTCATTCATTCATTTTTATTTATATATATATACACACACACACACACAACTAATTTTATTAAAACTCTAGAAATTCGACTGAATCCAGTTTAGTGATTACAATAGTTTAAAAGCCCAAGGCTTTGAGAAATGCACATCATGTGAAAGTATCAAGAACAGCATAACCCAGAGGTTGGCAATGTACCACATGTGGCAGATAACTGCAAATAACATCACAAAGTCCAAACGAATAACTACTACAATGCAAAGAAGATATTTAGCTGTTTTAAAATTGCTCACCCCCTTGGATTTCATGAATAATAAAAACTTAAAAATTAAGCTTTTAAAAACAGTATATTTCTATTAATGTTGTTTACATATTATTGTATATATTACTATCAAATGTATTGTAGAACTGCTATATTGACCTTGTATAAAAATACATATGCTGTTAAATGATTTTGAAACCCTGAGTCAGCACAGTCAACAAAAGGTTGGCGACTCCTGCCATAACCAACTCTCTCCTAAATATATGCAGTAAGGTACAACATTGGCATGAGTAGTAAGATTGATTAAGAGCAGGGACATGTGATAAGGATTTTTTTTTGTTGTTGTTAAAATATAAAAAAAATTGTTTAATTCAAGCTCTTTTTTCTGATTGACCACTTTAATAACATTGAATAAAAGGGATTTTCAATCATGATTCTTTTGTTTTTAACCCGATGGTAAATTATACACTTTTACTTAGTAATAACTTGTTTTGGTGTTTGCAGGCTTTATGCAAAAGCTGTGTTCACTGGATATAAGCGAGGTCTCAGAAACCAATATGAGCATACTGCTCTTTTGAAAATTGATGGCGTTTTAACAAGAAAAGAGACAGATTTCTATCTTGGCAAGAAATGTGCCTATGTCTATAAAGCCAAAAGGTAAGTTTATCATCTTTGCTCCAGCAATGCTTTACATGGGGCCACATTAGGTTAAATTCAAAACATTTGATATTTAAAGTAACTATAAAATTAATGTCTCTCATCCCTTTTGTAAACTTGTAAGGCCTTAATTGTTTAATGACTAATGAAATTAACTTTTTTGAACTTGCATGCACTAGATTCAGTCTCTTATCAAGATGAACTATTCTTGATTGGTATGTGGTTAGTGCAATAATAAATGTACACTCAAAAATTTATGCCATCCCATTTTGTTCGGTATTGTTTTGAGTGTGCAAACAATATTAATAAAATTATATTTTTGTTCTACAGTATTTTTCTTGTACCAAAAAATATTTGAGCTCTCATTTACAGGAATATTGTTATGATATTAAATAATATGAAGTAATGGGATAGGTCATCATTATTTTTGGAGTATTGTATATACTTGTGTATAATGCAATTTGTTGGGGGTGGGAGGTTATGCAATAAATAGGCACATTATACACAGGCAATATTTTTTAAGGGGTTAATCATTAGGGTAGGTTGATTTTCAACTTTTTTTTTTTTTTTTGAATATTAAAAAGAATCAGCCAGGGAAAGTTGGGTATTGGTATGATAAGTACTGACACCAAAAAGTAGATTTGTAGCTTGCACCAATTTTTGAGCATTTAGTTTAAAAGATCGTCTAATATGAAATTGTTTAAAATATTTATAATTTAAATCCAGAAAAGTTTGTCAATTTATATTATTCAAATGAAATAACTACAATATATCAAAAGGTAGCAATTAAATTGAAATTATAAACCCCCACCCCACCAGCTCAGATAAACTGCATTTAACTCATTGAGATATGTCAGTAATAACATTGCAAGATATTGTAAAACAGTTATTTTTTCTGTTATCAATGAAACAAAAGCAAACAAGTATGGACTTTGCTAGGAACAAATCAAGGGATGATGATGATTTTAATATAAACTACCATTGCAATTTGAACACTACTCTAAAAATCTACTGGTTATTAATAGTGAGTCTTTTAAGTTTCGATTTTATATAATAATTGTAAGGCATAAAATTATAAAAGACATGCCAAAAAACGTGAGTGCTGTGAGAATAATATCAATTTTTATTTTTGCATCATATTAAACTGCTCTACTTAAGAGCCCTTTGAAGCAAAGGAAGGCCTCATTTCATGGCATAAAACTTTTGTAATGATGTGCCTATGCCTTACTTAAATTCCATAGACTGATTGGGAAGCTGCAGTTGTTAATTTTACTGCCCTTTCAACACTGTGAGTGTAAAGGCAAATCAGGAAACTCTAATCCCACTCATTGATGACTTCCAGATGTTCATAATCAGAAAATTCCACTGTGAATCCCAGGCTCACAAACTCCATTTTGGGACTGGTCAATCAACTGAAACCAATGTATTGCATCAAAATAAAAAAAAATAAACTTGATTGTCTTAATTTTTATAATGAAATTAGGATAGTACTTTAAAATGAAACTATAAATCGATGAAATCATTTTAATCCATATTATGTGAATAATTACCTAATGGCTAAAGTTTTTTATAGATTCTTCCCTCACTTACAGTTCATCTGATTTCAGCAATGCATACAACATATTTTCTGGTAGGAGACCAAAATCATTATGTTGAATATTTTCAAATGCAATCTCTTGAATTTTCAGGTGGTAGTTCCTTAATTCTTTGCAACATATTGAAAATATACACTTGCTCGTTATGAAATTTGTCCTTTTTAATTTCAAACCAGCTAACTGCATGCACTCCGACAATAAACTGGATAAGGCTGTGTAGTTTGGGAAATGTTTTTAGGGTAAATGCCTCGAGTCCACAAACACATTAGTCTGGTGGCTAACATCAACCAGCTTGCTTGATTTAAGAGCCCAATTTTCCATGCAGCATATCTAGGGTTGACTTTTCCTAGTGAAAATCCCTACTGCATATTCTAGAAGAAGTATCTGAACACTACTCAGATCAACTGTCTGTTTGATGCTAGAATATTGGCTATCTAGAGGACTAACTATGGGTACAAATTTGACCTGGGGCTAATTATGATAGTCATTTGCACACAATCTCCCAAGTGAACCAATAAATGTTGAACATCTTGTGTTGCTCTCAATGTGCTTAAAAACAGCTCTGAACGGAAGCTCATTTTTATGTAGAGAGCAACCAATGTGTCTCATTTTCTTTTTATTTGTTTCTCTAGAACTGTAACTAGCCCAGCTTCACAGCCAGTATTTATATGGGTGTTGGAGTATCAACACTGTTATACTCCTCCAAAACACTAGCAACCTCCTTTGATAAAACAGCACCTGTTGCACCAGTATTAGTGATAACTCTATGAGTGAGGTATTTTCCACTTTCACCACAACCCATCTCCTTTATGAATGTCAAATGACGTTCTGTTCCATTTTTCTTGAATTTTTTTTTCTTTCCATCTTCCTCCGCAATCTCTTTATATAGCAATGTATCTTTGTCATGTCTTCCGTCAACAATACAAATAAATTTTTCTGCTTTATCAATGTGCTTTTGATGGGCATTTTGTTTTGTTCATTCTTTTGCACAGTCTATTTTAGACTTATCCAAAATTGTCTTCAATATTAGCACTTTGTTTGAGAAGGACCATAGCCTTCAAATCTACAAGAAAGGCATTTGCAAGGCTTGCTCCTAAGTTTGACGAACGATCACTCCTGATCAACTCGGTAGCATACGGAGGAATTTTTAAAAGGCTGTAAACACCCTTGGAATGTCTGGCAGGCTCATATGCATCATATATTTCATCACTATTTGATGACTGGAAAGAATAACATCCTGATCATAAGATGTGGAGGCAATAGGAGATGAATAAATTTGTTTTGGTCTTTCTCCTTCCACTACACTCTTTTTGGGTTTCTGAATGGCAGTTTTATCAACAGGTTCAAGTTGGAAACTACACTTGGGTCCTATTTTGGCCCTCTGGTCTGTTAAATATTCTGTCTTCCACTGGTAACTGAAATATAAAATTTTGAAATAGCAAAGTTTAAGTTTGAACAAGTACTTTTTAGAAAATAACTATACTGGATGATTTGTCGAAAAATAGGCAGCTCTGTTTTATCTAATGGACAAGGTGGTCCTCCAAATTTTGTAGCAATAACACTGAGTAGAAAGTACAGTTCGTTTTCCAACCATTTTTATAAAAATATCTGGAAAAAAAATGTTTATTCTGTTATTAAAAAAAATTAAACAAATTGAATTATAAATTCCAAAGTGAAAAAAAAAAACTAGAAAAATATAATAAAAGATGAAATAAGTATGTATTTACTTACAAAATAAATGTAAATCACTTACGCTCATGCAAAAAAACAAACCCGTGAATGAAAAATGTCTTCAAAAATAAAAAAAATATTAAATATCACAGTGAATATAAAGTTCTTTCTTTTAATAATTAAGTTTATTAAAATAAAAGAAGAGACTTAATTATTTTTGTGTTTTAAATCAGCTCAATAAACTTGAAACAAATGTAAATAAAAACATGTGGAATGCTAAAGATATTTCCGGTGCAGACTGAAAAAAAAAAACCGCCGCCTAAAACAAGCTGGAATTTGTTTATAGTTTATAGCATCTTAATTAAATATTTTTGTAGTGTTTGCTTTTTAATTTACCCAGAAGTGCACGATTTTGTATAAAACAAGACATTTTTTTTTTTTTTTCAAAACCCGGTTTTAATTTGACCTACTTATCTTTAAACACTGGACGAAATTCAGTATATTCGATTATGTTACTATTTAAATGCATTTGCGCAAAAATTGGTAAACTTTTAGAGAAAATATTTTGTGCAGTTATTATTTATGTTAATTAGCAACTTTCTCCGGGTAGAGTTAGCTGTGGTTTCAAAATCAACCTACCCTAAAAATCATACAATTTTAGTGCCTTGTATTATACTCAAGTAATTTTTTCAGGCTTGGGTTGCTTAAATTTCATGAAAAATATGGTAAATAAATGTGGCTTGGAAAGGTTGAGAAAGAAAGTAGTTAGAGATTATCTGGCATTTATTGTTTAAGCAACATTGCATGCACTAGATTCAGTCTCTGATCAAGAATCTATTCTTGATCAGTATGTGGTTAGTGCAATAAGAAAATGTGAACACAAAACTTTATGCCGTACCATTTTGTTTGGCGTTGTTTTGTGTGTCCAAACATTATTATTCTTAAAGTTGTATTTTAATTCTACTGAAAAATATTTGGAGGGCTTCTGTTCCTAGTTATATTGTCATGGTTATTTTGGGAGTACTGTATATACTTTAGTGTGAATTTTTGTGATCAGTCTTTTTACACAAAAGATAGTTGTTACACTATATGGGAGTAGTGTGCGTGTGTGTTTTTTAATCATGCATTTTTGGTGAGCAGTTGCACTATGCTCAGGTAAAAGAAGAAAAAAATTCTTAAAATTCAGGGGTTGCTTTATACATGAGTACATATGGTAAATGAATGCAACTTTGGAAGGTAGAAAAAGAATTAGAAGTATTTAAGAGATAAGCTGGTATTTGTTGCTTAAGCAACATTGGGCCAATTTGTACTGTGGACATGATATTCAGTTTGGGGAAAGTCTGAGAGCATGACAAAGATCTCTTTGTTGCTTTCATTGATCTCACTAGGTCCTTTCAAGAGGTGTTCATTGAATACTCAGTGTCATGTCTTTACATCAAGGGGTGATGACCTCCGTTAGATCTCATGGAGAGGTTTTATCATGCTGAAAACGTTTGATGTAAAAGGCATTATATTTGAGATTAGGACATGTGTTGATTTTTTAACCGACAACACTTCAAAGCAAGAACATCTGTAACCATCCCCCAGCTGTTGGTCCCACTGTTGATGGAAACACCTTGAAAACCATTTACTCTTTCACCTAAGATGGTCAGTGAAATTGAGTACATAATTGGAAGGGCTAGTCCTGACTAAATATAATATAGGTATTGAAGTCATCCTTATGAAAATCTAATGGTTAGCAGGTCATCTTTCTCATGAGTGATGAAACTTCCAAAACACCTCCCCTTTAAGCTAGCTTCTATCGAGCAGGTCAGTTGGAAGGCCACTCTTGCATTTTAAAGACAATCTGAAATGTTGCAGCATGGGGGAGGGGGTCAGAGTGCAAGAGTTTGGACATGCCCTGCTTCTTACCTATCGAGTGGTGCAGACTTGAAAAACTAGATCAAATGCATTCAAATGTTAAAGCAAGTTGACAGCATGCTGCTCCTTTCGGTAGTGGCTTTCTTGTGTGCAGTAAAGCAGGCCTTGCTGCCTACTTGCTGAAACCTGTGGCAATTGATCCTCAACCACTCTGGCAAAATTCATCTGTCTAAAAGTTTGCTAAGCAGCTGCAGGCCTCGGTGCATATGCGTGTCCATAAAAGTTGAGTGACTGTTGCCTCGTTTGTTGTCTGATGCGAGACTTCACTTATATATTCTGGGTGAGAAAAGTTGCATGCTCATGAAGAACAGTAACTTAATAGGCATACTACTTTATATTTTTAGGGTGTGATGAGAACAATGGAATACGAGTGGAAATCTAGCTACCAAAATACTTGATTTTGTCATAGTATATTTAAAATTTCATTTTAAGTATATTAATTTTGCAATAAGTATTAACTTGTTTGTAGGGATGCATATTTTGAATTGGCTGTCTAAGGATGCTCAGTTTACATTGTTGAAGGCACCATATTCAATTTTATATTTCTAGATAATTCAATATTCCTTATAAATTGCACATTGTAGGCCTTTAATATCCTTTCCCTCTTAACCAAATTATTAGCACCTTTTAAATAGAAAAAGCTAATAACTTTTTTATTCCATATTCTTATTATAAAGTTTTCTTATTGATTTGTAGAAAGACCAATGTTCCTGGCACAAAAGATACCAGCCATATCCGAATTATTTGGGGTAAAGTAACTCGTCCCCATGGAAACAGTGGAGCTGTACGTGCTAAGTTCAGAAAGAACTTGCCTGCGAGGGCCATTGGCAGACGTATCAGAGTTGTACGTAGAGATCAGTTTTTCACTATACTTTGTCTTTAAGTATGGTGCAATTTGTGCCATTTAAATGTCCTATTTATGTGTACATTAATATCTTTAAATTTTATAGTCTTTTAATTAATGTACAACCAATCAGGATGTTAAAGATGGCTTCCATATTTACTCAATGATATGTGTTTTTATATATAAGCAAAAAAATATTTTTAATTTGGTTTTGAAATGGTATTTGTAAATTTGAAAATATTGATTCTTCATTTTACTTTGTCAGTCAAGGAAGCAAAGTAAAAATTTCAAACCTGGAAAAGTTTTAAAATGTTACTTTTGTACTCTAATCACATGTACTTAGAAACATTTTTCTGATATAATTTCTTATTTGTTTCAGATGCTGTATCCTTCAAGAATATAATTCCTTTATATGACTGGAAATAAAATTCTGTAAATGAATTTGGTTTTATTTCTTCGTATATTTACTAAACCTTTTATCAACCTAATTTTTTTTTCCAGTTTAAAACAAGAGAAGACATCAACAACATGACTACAATGAAGTTTTATAGGCCCTTTTTAATCTTGAAATTAATGCTAAAAAATTTGCACTTTATGCCACATAACTGCATTTATTTAAGTATCCCATGTAAAAAGTTCTGCCAACTGAACCTCAATTATCAAAACACTAGTTATTGTATTTGTAAATTTCCTGTCACATCTGTAGCAAGAAGTGGGGTAAATCAACTTAAGTTAGTAAATTTATGAGTGATTACTTCTCTTTAGTTAATAATCTATACAAATATTTATCTACATTTAGACAAATCAGTTCCTTTACTTCTACATTTCTTATATTGCAGTCATGTTTGTTCAAGGTGCTCAGATAATGTTTTTCTTAAATGATTGTCTTGCTTCAATTTGGCCTTGAAATAAGTTTTCTCATTCTGTTGCTAATCTTTTTCATCTAAGAGATATTCCCATTTCACTTGTATTAAACAATTACTAACATGAAAAGATCTTAAGGAAAAAGTGATTTCTATAGTACCAGGAGTAATCAATGAATCAGATACTATTGATTGTCTAAAAATTATAAAGGGAATGGATTAATTAAGCAGTTCATTAGCCTCTATTTTAGTTATGAAATCTTTATCTGTTTTATTGAACCTCAATACTGTTTCATTGCATTTCACTATTAAAACTTTCTAATAATTGATGGCACAGGTACACTTAATTCAATAATAAATCCTACCAGAGAATCTCTACTTGTTCCTCCAGTAAATTCCATTAAGCTATGATGTTGAAGGCTGTGCTGTATCTCACTCTCATCACAAGTCCTGAAATAATGGGTTGATAGATGCTTTTAGCTTTAGTTGACATTGCATGAAACTGACTCAAAGTGTGTTGGCCTGAAAAACTATTGCTAAAATTCTTTGCAAACTTCTATGGCTTGTAATCTGCCAGAGATAGCTTAACATTTTCATCAAGGTGTTGATTCTTGACATGTCTTCATTTTTATAATTTTCATAATGAATCCATTTTTCCTCAGTAACTATCTTGTCTAAATGTTTTTTAACTAATTCTAATTTTCAAGTTCTAGAATCTTTCAAAGGGTGTGTGTGTTTTTTCTCTCCAATGAGTTCAATATCCCTTATTCATTTCCCCATAAGCAGGGTAACTGTTAAAGACACAATTTTCTTAATAGCATGAAAAATGAGACTAGGTCTTTTGGCTCTTCTTTATTTGTCCTATTTATTTGTGTGAAATGTTTTGAAATAACTGATACCTATAATAACCAAAACGATACAGCACTTACCACAAAGAAGGATTCAACATTCTAGATGTCTTTATTATACAAAAGAAAGCACCCACATTAAATATCTTTCACCACAGAAGTCACTATCTTGAAGTGTATATAAAATATTCAACATGCATACAAAAAAAATAAATAAAACTTGTTAATTTTCTGGTGTGATTTTGCTGTTTAAGCATTACACATGATGTCACTTTGGACTGATCCAAATTCTATCATTATAAAATTGTTGGGATGTAATCAACAAAATCTTCTATCTTGTTTTTGATCATGGCTAAAACGGTTGAAAGTTTTTTTAACAAAGCGGACCCAAATATTAACCTCATTGGTTAGCAATTGAGATATATTTTATTCTTGCCAGAAAATGTATGCCAACTCTTAGTGTTCAAATTTGATTTCTGCATTTGAGGTTTCCATTTGTTGCTTCAGATAAATTATGTGTGTGCACGCTATGGTAATTCAATACAGTACCCCCTTTTTCTGCAAGATAAGTAGGGCATATACAAAATAGATTATGGGAGAAAAGTTTTTTTATGCCATTTGATACATTGGCTGCATTATGAGTTTTTCTGAGAAATGTTTTTAAGTTTTGAGAGCAACATCAGAATTATTCAAATGTGCCAGTTTCAATTGATGGAAATATGAACATGTCAAAATAAAGCCCTCTATGAGCAGGTTGTAAATAGGTGGTAGCACTGTCCTTTGCTGCATTAAAAGTTTTATTAACATCAAAAAACTTAGTCAAAAAAAGTGGATTCCTTGAGAAAAAGGAGACTGCAGGCAAAATAGGAGTGGCTCCATGAAGAGTGCATAAATAGAAAGAATGAGTATCACTGATAAAGCAGATATAAATAAGAGAAACACATGACTAAAGAGATCCCCTTCAACAATTCATAAAATCAAAATTATTAATGTTTATAATAGAGGAATATACTTTGAATTATGAATGAATACATTCCCATGATGAAAAGTAACTGGAATAAGGAATGTAATATTTATACCAGAAACGGCAATACTAATACAGAAAGATGTACATCTGTGTTTTATAGATTATGCACGGTACTACACAAAGAATTGTTTGAATTGCTAGGTAAGTTTTATTTGGGACGGATATTAGAGTAACTCACAACTTATACTGGGAGCAAACCACCTGCTTGATTCATACCTTTTTCTGAAGAGAGTATTTGCGCGTAAGTGAATGTAACGAAATCAACTAGAATGTGCACTCATCTTTCTAATTTCTCATTCCTAGTCGCTATCCGTTACAACACAAGCACATAATGAGGGCTTGGAGAATTTAATACTCACAGGATATATTGAAGGCAAGAGGGACAGAAGAAAACCGTGCGTGACATACATAACGAGTTTGTGTAAATGGTTAATAGAACAGATATAAAAAGACAAGACTTAATAAGAGCTTCAATGGACAAGAAGTTGTTGAAAGCCGTGATTACCCACGTCCTGAAAAGACTCGTCACAGAAGAAGAAGCGCTTAATTAGTATGAAATTGTAGTAACGAAGGCTTGCGTACATATTACAGAATAACGTTTAAATCTGTCGATTAGGAAGATAATAATATTCTTTGGCAATCATGAAATGGACCTGTAATATCGATATGAACATGGTCAAACACATGCACATACATACCAAATTTTCCAAACTGCATTACAAATATACGAAACATTTCCAAACTAGCAACAAGAACTTTTCTCTTTAAAAAAAACTCTAATCAAGCTTTCGCACACATCTTTACAAAAGAAAATTGTAATATTCTGCATATAAAAAAATATAAATGTCACAAACTCTATCCTTTTTTCGTAATTGAATATAGTTGTCATTTGATTTTTTTTTTTTTTTTTTTATTTAAATTTATGTTTGTGGATGTAGCATGTTTCATTTTCAGCAAAACATTTAAAACATTCACGCAAACTTCTTAGATCCACAACACTATGATACAAAATTTTAGTTTGAAGAAACCGAACAGAATTTTCTTTGGTTCGCAACAATGCTATATTTACGAAATCTGTCAAAAACTGCTAGTAAATTATGTTCTGCTGACAAAGACTAGGACGTCGCGAATGCTACAAAAAAAAAAAACTGAAAGCAGCGCCTGTATTACTTGATTCATGAACTGTTGAAATGATTGCAGAACATTTGGTTTTATTCCAAACAGTAAACGAAGAAATTTGAACAGCCTGAAGAACAGTTTGGCAGCGCGTAACAACTCAGCACCAGAAAAACGTAACTTTTTTAATAACCAAATAAAAGTAATTTATTAAGTATTACAACATTAATTAGTGAATATTTTTCTTCAAATAAGGCATTATGTAAAATACGAATCAGTTTTTTGTTTTTAATTATTTTTAATAAAGTAAATCGTAAAGAAATTTATTTTTTAATAAATTAAAATGACATAAAAAATAATTCGATAAAACACTTGTTTTTAATTATTTAATAAAGTAAATCGGAAAATGCAAAACAAAATGAATCGGTTTTTATTTTTAATAAAGTAAATCGTAAGAAAAATATTTTTGAATAAAGTAAATCGACATTCTAAAATATTTCTATAAAAATAATTTAAGATTTACTTTATTAAAAATAATTAAAAACAAGAAACTAGTTTGTTTTACATAAAGCCTTTTTAATTTCCTTATTGGAAGAAAAATATTCACCAATTAATAAATCACTTTTATTCGGTTATAAAAAAAAAAAGTTGTGTCTTTCTGGTGCTGAGTTGTGTCTTTCCGAAAGTTTTGTGATCGCCGTTTTTTCTTTGTATTATCCGAATCATCTACAGGAATTTTGTGATAGGCACGAATGAGATTAATTAAAAAATAATACCGCATAATTGGTTGGTAAAATCCTGGATGTTTGATATCGATTAGGAACGGTAATAAAATTAAGGTCTCCAAGAAGCAGTTTTTATTTAGAGGCCACGTATATTGGTGAAGACCAACTGCTATATGAAGGATGCCTTATTTAAAATTCCTGCTTTGCAAGCTTGAGATTATCATCGGCCAACCAATTAGGGTGAGAAAAAAAAAAGATGATTCTGCAGTCATGATCCGATATTTCATTACAGACGTATTACATTAAGGTTCTGATATATCTGGAAATTAAGATAATATCTGAAAATTACCAGTTTTGTTCTGTCACCGCGGCTCTAGGACTAAGCGCGTTTTGAAAACGACCAACAGACTTGATATATAAAAACTTATGTGAAATAAATAAAGCCCTCTGACTCTTTCCACTATCTAGAACAAAGACATTTCCAAACCCCCAGGGCTGGTGGTAGGAATTGCGGGGCCCAATTAGAAAAATGCTCGTGGGACCCCTACTCTACAAAAGTATAAATTTATGTATGTTTATATGACGTGTAGTATGCTCGTCTTTAATAAAAATTAAATGCTTAATGTGTAGAGGACCGTGTGGGTTTGAGTGTTGTTGAATTAGGAACACGTGTTGTTTATTTTGTTAGAAGGTCCAACTACAAGAAAAATGCCAGACTCAAGCGAATTTTTGCTTGAGGATGAAATGGAACTAATGTCTTTAATTTAATTACAAAGTTAAATTCGGAGCTTTCAGCTTCCATTTTTGAAACATGGTTAGAACTGTGGAGCGAAAAAAAACATTTTAAATCATACAAAATATACATTGAGCACTATTTTGCAAAAATAAACATATCTATAAGAACACCGGATTATGTATCTTACTGTTCTTTCTTATATATATATATATATATATATATATATATATATATATATTAAAGAACACAATTTTATAATGGGCATAGACATTAACATTTGCGTGTGTGTGAACATTTGTGTTTGTTTTTTGGTGAATGTTCGTATGTACGTTTATGTGTGTATAATGTTCATGGCGTCTTCCACAAAGGGAAACGCTATCTTTTGCGAGAGCTCACACCGTAGAGGTGTTCGCTGAAAGGCAGAAATGAAAAAGAGATCGGGGAGAGAAGTCGCCTAGTATTTATAGTCTAGGGAGAACGATCCCTAGTGAACAATTAGGGAATTAAGTAGGAGCTAACTCCGACAGATGTACTAAAATTTTGAAAGAAAATATGAAAGTTTTATTTTTTTAATACAAAATAAAGCAATTACAGACATACTGTTTATACACAGGTCTTTTAGAAAAATACTTTACTGTTTTGTTTATTTGCAAAGTTTCTCAAAATATTTTCAAGGTTAATGGTTTTATCAATAGAGATAGCATTGCCAAATTGTTGGCCGTAAGTATGTTTTAATCAGTTTTATTTTTGAAAAAATTCTTACATCTGATGCGACTGTTACAGGCATTGTTAAGTAAATCCTCAAAGCATTGTGTTGTGTACTACACCTCACGACTGGAGACTATATAAGGACATTATTTCTATTTCTCAGGGTTGTTTATTTATCAGTAGTGAGTCCATTTTTCTGACATCCAACAATGTCCACACACACACACACACACCAGTAACAAGTAACTAACTGAAAGAAGATTCAATGAGAAATCATATTCACGAGGAGAAAACAGTCTTCACACAATATACAATGAACTTAAAGTACGACACTTATATGAAAATGAGAAAAAATCGTGATTTTTAGTAGAGTAACCTAAAAACAGACATCTTTGTGTTATAGGCAAGCGTATGCTTGCAGGAAAGAAATACGACAACAGCAGAAATAGATTTACGGGGGGACAATAGGAACGTGTGGTTTTGGGACAGCTACCTTGTGGTATCGTTCATAAGTCGGCTGTCGATCTGGGTTGATCTCTCATAGTAGTTCTCACTGGTTGGCGTGGCGCTCCCCCTGCTGACTGACCGTGACCGATCTCTTCCCTGGCCTCCGGTTGACTGCTGTTGTACTTCCCAGTGTGACCCTTTTTATGGCTTAACAGGCTCGTAAAACGACGCGAGTATAATTAGGAGGGAAGCATTTTTATTGGTCGAAAAATAGAAACACTTTAAAATATTATTTTATTTTTCGACCGGAACTCGTGCGTCGATAATGGTCATTTTGTGACGGGGCCTTGTCCCGTTCACATTCGGCTCTCGCTCTTGAGTATGTTAGTTTATTTGCCTGCAAATCAGCCGAGATATGTCTTAATTTAATCCGTTTTTCTTGCGTACGGCAAATACAGGGCTAGTGAAGCCTTTGGGGTCGCTGCAGTTTTCAATGATATCTTCATCAGCCATGCGCTTAATTTTGGTATCAACGTCTGTTTCCAAAGCCTGGGCGATCGGGTGTTGTTTCTGGCTGCGAGACTGGCCGTTGGTTGCTATGCGGATGGGTCGGATGAATGTGCCTTTGCTGCCGCTTTCGGTGCCGATAATGTCAGCGTAGCGAATGAGTAAGTTTGCAGTGGCCTCTAGTTCGTCTCGGTTCGGGTGGTTTGGTAACGATAGTCCCGTGTTAAGCTTTAGCCAGGTTAGCTTTTGATCCAGTGTCTAGATGTTGGGCTGTAGTTCCATAGTAGGCAGGTTTTGGATGACGTCAGCTTGGGCGCCGTATGCTGGATCGTTGGTTGACGATGACGGTGATATGATTGCGGTTGTGTGTGTTGTGTATCTTGAGGAAAGTGTGCGTCTGAATTTTATAGTCGAATTTTGGTTGTTGATTAGATAGGAATCGAGCGTGTTATGAGGATATTTTGGCTGATCAGGATCGGTGTGGTTTAGGTAGTTACCAGCACGTTAACATTTTTGAATGTGGGTGAGTCTCGACTGCCGATGGTGATGTCGCAAGTCAGTTCGCCAAGGGCGGTGGTGCTGCCGTTGATTCCTTTTACTGCGACGTCGGAGCGGGTCATGTGTTTCTTGGCCTCTCTGGGTAACTGAGATATTGGTAAGATGCAGGTGGAGCATCCAGAGTCTAGCATTGCGACGCCAGAGAAGGTGATGTCCCTGAAGTTGAAGGTGGACTGGACGAGCGGTGAATGGTGAGCGAGTCCTTGAAAGTTGAAGGTGTGATGGCTGACGTAGGGGCATGGCGAACAAGGCATCACATCTCGTCCTGCCCGAAGCGAAAATCCTGTTCCACATCATTTATGGCTTGTATATTGTCATTCATTGCGGCGATATGGGTCTGTACCCGAGTTCGAGGTGGGTGGCGATATAGGCAGTTGCGTCCATGGAGGCAGGGGCGACCTCTGAGGTAGTTCTTGCACACGCTGATTCTTGGTGTGTGCTGATGGTTTCTGCGTGACGGATGGTGGCCATGTTCGGGAGGGTTGGTGAGGCCCGTCTGCTGTGGGTTTGGTTGCCTGCTGGGTCGGAGTGGCGCGTTTCTTTGGTTTGACCGCTGTGGTTTCTGTGTGAAATACAGTGTCGTGCGAAGTCATGTCGTTGGATTTTACACTGCGATCAAGGTATATTTGAGCTTCGGAGGTTATGCCAAATGCTGAATAGTGGCTGTCCATTGTCTTGACAAGATGTGGGTAAAGATTTGAGTTCCAAATTTTCACCTTTTCGCTCATTAGCATAGCGCCGATGATGGAAATAAGTCCATCGACTGTTAAGTCTGTATTTTTGTCTTTTTTGTATTTGTTTTTTTATGTGGACGGCTGCCTCTCTAAGGGTGTTTTTGATTCGATTCGCGAAGTCTGTTAACTTTTCGCCGTCTCGCCGTTCCAGATCCCAGGCTTGACTGAGGTGTTGGAAGTTAGTCATCTGGCTTCCGTGGCCTGCTAATAAGTATTCCTTCAGTTGTTTTAAAGTGGATATGTCTTTTTTTGAGTCAACCATCTGCTGAAAGATACTTTGGTCCAGTAAATCTTTAGCAGACTTGACGAATTCGGATTCCAGGCTGGGATAGGTGCTGAGTTCTGGCGTGACGTGGATTGTGTATGCTTTGTTTAGAGCCGTGATGAATCGGTTCACGTCGTGTCCAGGGTGGAAAATTCTCTCTGGCTTCAATATGTCGCGTATAGTTTGTTGGCGCATCATTAAGCTGTAATCGCCGTTTGTTTGAGCGGTGGGAGGTGTTAAAGTAGTTGATTTTAGGGCAGTCAGCATGTCGTTTATGTCGGCTTGAATTTCTTGTATCGTGGCTTTGGAAGGCTGTGTTGGTCCAGTTTTCAAGTTGAATAGTAATGTTTTCTGTTCCTTGATGAGAGTAAATAGTTCGGTTCGGGTGAAACTCGTGTAGTCGTCCATATTTCTCTTGCTGTACGCTTCTGACACCAGTGTTATAGACAAACGTATGGTTGCAAGAAAGAAATACGACAACAGCAGAAATAGATTTACGGGGTTTATTTCAATAGGAACGTGTGGATTTGGGACAGCTACCTTGTGGTAATAGTTCTTAAGCCGGCTGTCGATCTGGGTTGATCTCTCATAGTAGTTCTCACTGGTTGGCGTGGCGCTCCTCCTGCTGACTGTTGCTGACTGACCGTAACAGGTTTCTTCCCTGGCCTCCTGTTGACTGCTGTTGTAGTTCCCCGTGTGACCCCTTTTATGGCTTAACAGGCTCGTAAAACGACGCGAGTATAATTAGGATGGAAGCATTTTTATTGGTCGAAAAATAGAAACACTTTAAAATATTATTTTATTTTTCGTCCGGAACTCGTGCGTCGGGCCTATGCGTAAACGACGATAATGGTCATTTTGTGACGGGGCATTGTCCCGTTCACATCCGGCTCTCGCTCTTGAGTATGTTAGTTTATTTGCCTGCAAATCAGCCGAGATATGTCTTATTTCATTTTATAACATTTGGTTGAAAGATAAACTTTTGATTGTTGATAGAAGTGACATGACGACAATTTTCTGTTAATATAGCATGTATAATAAATTAATAATGTGAAGAATAAGAATTTCTCATTCTTCATTTCACTTTTCAGTAGTGACTTATTCCGCTCAGAATATACTGAACAGGCTTCAAACGATAACTCTGTCACCGTTGGCGCAGGGCCAAATTTGATAAAACTGGTCAAATAGACTTAAAACCGGCCCTGTCAACCCCAATGCCCAAGCTTTTTTTTGATAAGCTTTGTTTCTGAGCCTGATTGTGGTGACACAATGTCTGGTTCAGGATAATAACAAAATGCATGTTCTGGAAGAAAAAGTTTGAGGAGAGGATATCTTCAATATTATTTTCAGCCAACTAAAAGGACGGAATCTGAAATCTGAGACAACCTTGAAAAGTAGTTTATTGAGCCGACCAGAGCGCTTTTAATGAAGGCCATCGACCAATGTAATCACTATTCGTCACGTCAGCATAGGAGCAAGTTGGGAAAAGAGGACATCGGATTCTCAGATACTCTGTAGCATGCAAAAAAAAAAAAAAAATAAAAAAAATCGAGACAACACACTAGCACTTAAAAACAGATATCTTTTAAGATGTTTATCTCAAACAAACACCTAATCAGGCTAGGTTTTCCTTAATAATCTGAAAAAATTCACTCTCTTCAATTATAATACTACAAGGTAGTTCATTTTGAAAGTATTCCCCAAACGACAATCATACATTTTCCTTTCAATAAACAGACGCTCCAGCTACCGAGTTGACCACTCAACCACCGAATGGCTTAGCAAAATTTGATAATACCGTTTTCAACTTTGCTTATACTTTACACTATCTACCGAGGATTTTTATAATTATAGCCACTACGTCCCCACTTTCTTATGAAAGTTTTCTTGACCTAACTTAATATCTTTATGCTTTCAAAATATTATTTTGAGCAACGCTCCTAGGCTATTCTTACTTTTCACATAAATTATTGTAAATAAACAATTTTTGTCTTCCAATTTCACACTAAGTAAAAGCCCTTTTTTATTGTACGTTTAAAGAAATCATATATATATATTTTTGCATATGGAAAAAACGCCAAAGTTATCATTTTTATCGATCAGTTGTGGGTTTTTAAGGCATATCAGTAGACCAAAATGGTGGAAAATTAAAATTTGACTGATTTTCTCTTTGATGCTTTTTAGTTTTTCATAACATCAGTAAAACGTATCTTTTGAATTTTCAACAAAATCGTATTGTATCGTCCGATTGAATTTAGCCTGCATCTTTAAAAATTCATTTCACCCCAAGCAAGGAAATAAAACCACGAGGACGAAAGCTTACTGAGTGTTAGAGAATATAAAAAAAAAACTATTAAAGGGAGAGAGGACAATAAAATAATAAGAATTAAGTAGATAACGATTGACATTGCTTTTAAATGTTTGAAGATCAAAGTTCACTGGAAGCAAGAAGCCGGAAGAAAGTTCCACAAGCGAGAAGTGCAATAGAATAGAACTTACAGTTACATCTATCCATTTCAACTGTAAAACGATAAGACCTTGCCATCAATCTAGTACTTAAATTCATAAAGTCTAAGTACCATAGAGGAAAGTTCATCATAACAATTACCATGAAAGTATTTATAATTCCTATATAGAAAAGACACAGGGAAGGTATGTTACGGCGGTGGAAATAGGATTGAAGCCGAGATGTCAGTTCAGGACAAATAACATTGCAGATACTTTTTGGGTTTTAGTAAGAATCTCTAAATATATAGCATGAACACCAGACCATATGTAGCAGCAACATTCAAAGCAAGGACGAACGGTAGACTTATAAATATGCAAGATAGATTCTGGTGAAAAAAATGATCTAGTACGACGTATTGAGCCAACTTTCTTAGCTGCAGACTTAGCAATTAATTCAATATACTCTTTCCACTTTATGTCAGCTGAAAACTTTAGTCTGAGAAGGCACAATGAGTCACTCACCTGGAGGTTAGCATCAGCCATGCTGATAGAAGGTAAAAAGGGTTAATTTTTTTTTACAGAAAACAAAATTATAGTCAATGGACGGGCTTTTCACATTTCTTGAATTTTTCTTCTACTTATTCAAGCACTCACATTTTTCCGACCACAATTTTGAAAAAATCCCAAGAGCACATAGACCAGAAAATATAGTGACTAATCAATTAATGAATGACGAACAGGTAATGTCGGAGCACTGGATATTTTATTTACCCGATCTCCCCACTAAGGTAGGATGTGACACAAGGTATGTTATGTGGGGGGGGGGCATACATATGGGCTAAGGACAAAAACTGACTAGTCCCCGCCACCACAGTTACACTGACGTCGATACAACACCGATCCCACCTCTCTTAATGCTATGAATGAGGTGCGCCGCACAGTTGGAATCCCCAAGACCAGGCACCTTCACTTATCTAAAATGAGAAGAACAGATATTACGCTTTAATCCAGGTTCTAAGGCAGAGAGAAAAAAAAACAACAACAACAAAACAAAAACGGATAAAGCGATTTACTACGCGTAGCGTAGATGTGGTAAAAAAAGCCGCAAGAATGAGGCAATTCGTAAAGATTTCCTTTTGTGCGTCTTAATACGAACAAGGCAAGGTAACATAATAAATGATAGAAATTATTGGCTTCAAAACAAGAATTATAATACAATTCTTCTGGTTATGAAAATAAGCTTGAGAACAAGATACGAAAGCTGTTGGAAAAAGGAAGAAATTACTCTTTAGAAAAAAGGTGCACCTGCCTAAACAGAGAGACGAAAGAACCTACTTTGGCTTATCCCACGATCATCTCTAGGATCTTTAACAATATTTTGAAATATATTTCGGCTTTCTTCATGCTTTCTTTCTTCTTCCTTTTCGCTGCTGACTGTAGTGAGATCGGTTTTTAAGTTTTTCTTTGTTTTACTTTTTTGTCGTCGTAGTCCTTGAGAATGCTGAAACCTTTTCGCCTTTCGCTCTCCTAGCGGTAGCGAATTTCACATGTGAATGAAATCCTCCTCCCGCCCCCGCTCCCTTCAACCTGTCGGCTTTCTTCTCATCTGACGTCTTAGTTCCTTCTGCCGTTCTCCGCTGACCCGCGTTCTTTCGGGAGTGGCTCAAACGAACCAACTTTAAATATACATGGGTGGAAGCCACCCCTTTTGATTGGACAAAAATCTCAAGGGCAACATATTTTTTAAATTCGAAAAATGAATCACCAACAGTATGCCATGACAGTTATTTCTGGTGGTTCTTTTTAGAGCCAATTCTAAACAAAGGAACTTTTAAACACAAATGTAACAATTTTCACAAACGTTTTCGCTGTTTTCAAATACACTTATCCCAAAAGTACGTGTATAAATCAAACTTAGACTATTTAATATTTATTTACTTACACTGTATTGAGTACGAAATAATAATAAGTCCCTTCATCCACTCCCTTCAAATTCGGAGATCTGAAGGAGATGGAAAGGAATTCGCGAGCCTATGTGAAATTTTCTTTGGACCAATGAAAACCTTGCCTTACAGAAATTGACTGGTGAACTGAGAAGAAGGAAAGAAAAGTAACGAGCCTATGCGAAATTCTTTTTTTTATATATAAAAATGAGGAGAAAAATGCAATCAATAAAAGAAGAATGCTCGAAGTCATAAAAGGTTTCGTTTCTGTTTATTGTGTTAAGCGGTGTAAAATTATTTGCCAATTATATTATCGGCCTCTAACCAAGTACGTAGCACTTCAAAGATTTTTCTTTCAACAACCCGAGAAAAACTATCTCTCTTCGTCTACTTTTAAACATATGGAACTGTATATTCCTTCTGTGAGCAACGAACTCTTTAAACATTATTGAAAATTTATTTTGTGTCACATCAATGAATCCGTTGTAACAATACGTTTACAAAAGCAAAAAAAAAAAAAAAACTCTGGACTTTAAGAATTTTGATTTATTTTCCTGAAACGAGCTACTGACGCTGCTAAATTCCTTATCTTGTTTTCTTAAAATTACCCGTGTGTTTTAGTTTTCTCATCATTATCATCCTTCATTATCTTTTTGGCGTGGGTAAATCGACTGTTCATTTTTAAACCCCAAGACACCACGTCACTACTTTTTAGTTTTTAAATTATTATTTTGAATTATTTTAAATGTTTTTTTTGTTTTGTTTTTTTTTTTTATAAAAAGAAGCGATTGCCAAGATTATCACTATGTATTATAATTTCTCACACATAAACACCGATTTTTTTGGCTTCATCTCTAATTTAGTGTTTTCCTCCGACGTTCATATTCAATACGACACTAAAATTCGGTTTTGTCAACTTTTCCTCTGACATATTTTCCCCTCATTTACCCATTCCACAGACCATAATTAATAATCACTGATCACTTACAGCATTCATCACAAGCAGTTGAAGTCACTTTTTAAATTTAGAGTGCTGTGTATGCTTAACTAAATTAAGCTTCACCATTGGCATTAACTTTCTTTATGATTAAAAAAATAAAGACGTAGAAGCTAACTTTTTCACGAATTTCGTTTCTCAGACATTTTCTGGGACCGGAAATATAAATTAACCTAGATCTTCTTGTACAATTGGTTATTTTTCCAACTTGTATATTCCCCATATTTGCACTAAGAATGGGAGAATCAGTCTCTAAATCCATGATACCCGAATGGTCTCAAAAGGAAGAACTACCGAGGAAACAGGACAATTTTTGTTAAAATGGGAATCTCCCGCATGTATGGAATGGCCCATCCTATGCATCTGTGAGGTTCCGCCTTGTGCTATTTTCCCTTCTAGTGGAAAAAAATTGAATAAATACTAAACTTTTTTTTTAATGAATTTATTTTTACTCTGACGTTAATTTTGTAAATTCGTTCTTTTACGATCGATTTCCATCGGTTGCTTTTTCTGAAGGAACAAACTTTTGTCAACACCGCTTCATTTAAACTTCCGTCATTTTATCACATGGAGTATCATTGATGTTGGACCATCGCACACTAAATCGCTGGACCGGCACCAAAAATGGTTAAAGAACAGTTTCGTGAGGCCGACGTGGCTAAAAAGATGTAAGTTTATTATTTTGGTTCGTAATTATATTCTAATTCACTACCAACTTAAAAAAATTCTCTTTACGTTGAGTATGTAAAATTCACTGAATGTTTCATGCAGTGTTCGATTGTAAACAAATAGTTGGGTTTTTAATGGATAAATTTTATCCTTTAAACTTTTTAAATTTAAAATAAGAAGGCTATATACATATATCTGTAATGATTTAATATGATTCTTCCTTAATTATTTTGAAAATATCTTTATGAAAGAGCCTCATGTGTTGACTATTTTCATAGAATCTAAAAATTTTAGATTTTTTAGTAACTTTCAAAAAATGCGTCTTTTTGTTAAAAATATTTGTGTTTTAGTTATATGTACTGGTGTTGACGTTGAAATTTTTGTAAATATTTAAAAATTTCTATTAATGATTACAATTTTACTCGCACAAGAAGTATGATTCCTTCTACACTACAGAGTTATTAATTAGCTACTTACGAGAGCGCTGCCTGAAAGATTTGCAAAAAATAAATAATAGATAACAATTCAAAGCTATGTTACTGTGGCGTTACATTTATTTATTTTAGATGAATTCATGTGGTGACTGTCTGGTCATACACACATTGTTGTAATGTTGCATATTTCTCACAATGGAATGTTATATCTTGAATTTATCTAACAATTACTGTTTGGAATTCACTTTTTCTTAATGAAATGCCTTAAAATATTTTAAAATAATAATTCAACTGTTCACAGTCATTGAAATATGAGATGCTAAAATAAAAGTTATATAACTATTAAAAAAGTCTTCAGAAGTTTCATTATTTGTACCTGTTTTAAGGTATAACAAAAAAAAAATCCAAGACCAGTCATTTATTTCTCATTTCGACACTTTTAGTCAAGAAGTAAAGGGAAACTTCTCTCACATGGTAAGTTATAAAAATAAGCCTTATGGTGTGTGCAAAATTTCCCAGTACCTCCTATTTGAAAACTAGACAAAAAATAAAAAGGTCTTTATCTTGATACAGTTTTTTTTTTAAATATTATTTTTGTGCAAGCATACTTTGAATACCAGCAGCTTTACTCACTCAGCAAAACTATTTTTCGTCTGATATCTATCTTAAATGCCATGTCACTTCAGGACGTAACGAGCATGGCTCTCCACAGATTCATTTTTTTATTATCTGTATTTTACTATAGGATAGTGATTTTCTGTTGCCTTCTCCATGGTTTTAAATTCAAAATTGTTTTCCTAGACTGGTTACTACCCAAGGTTCAGTCTGTCCTGCTAAGTTATTAATAACTCATGGTGTGCAAGTATTGTGTTGTTATAGTTAATAACTGTTATACTCCATCACAATTAGATCTCATTCTGATTCATTCTGCACGCTAGCCAGATGTGACTGCCACGAAGGCAGAAGTTGAAATAATAAGTCATAATCTGCACATTAGACTCCATGCACCATGTCCAGTCTACAAAGTGAACTCCAGTGGTGGCCAATCACGAACATTCCTGCTGATAAAAGAGACAGCCCTTGGGACTACCAGACCTGCTTAAAAGCAGGCTATGAGGACAACCAGACACATTTGACACACTATGACAACAGAGTTGTGGACCAGCCACCACATAAAGCACTACTACCATCACCATTGCCGCTTTCACCACCTTCACTCAACATAACCGAACATTTCAATGACCATTACCACTTCCTGGCTTGACCTACAATCTCAGCTATCCAGTTTCAACTCAAAACATTCCAACCTCAATTCCATCCAGCTACAAACCTTCGTTGACACCAACCCACACCGTCATCTTGGCCTACCTTGACTCGTTTACAAGGCATTCCCTTCGCAGTCGACCCCAGTAACATCCACCATAAAGAACAGCTTTAACTCAACTCGTTTACAAGGCATTCACTTCACAGTTGACACAGTGACCCCATTACCAAGACTATGCCAATCCAATGTCACCCTGCTTCAACACAGCAGGTTGACTGACCAACAAGATAACCTACAACGTGCACCAACCGTATCCTGTGACCTTGATCATGCTGGCATAAGAAATGCTTCAACTCCCAACACTATGCATATACCAGACCATATTCCTGTACTCTTTCCCAACAATAAACATCATTTCACTCTCATTCGCATTATTCCTTTCTCTTGCTACCATATGCTTAATATATAACACAACTGAATAATTCAATAGTAAAGAAAGATTTTTAAAAATTCATATTTAATACACATTTTAAAAATCATTAAATGGGAATAATTTCCTCTATCTATACTGACATAAAACAAAAAATGCTCATCCTCAATTCCTAGGGATGGAAGCTTATACAAAAATGTTTGTCTTTGTCAGAGCAAGTGAGTGAGGAAAATTTCCTAGTAAATATTACCCACACATTCTTTGATAATTACTGTAAAATAACAATAGCAACATATATTAAAAAGGACAAAATTCTAGAAGGAAGGATTGATTTTGAATTCCTGTTTTTTGCCTTTCCTATGCATTATATACATTACTCCAAAGTGACATCAGGATTTTTAAACTGAATTGTTGCTACAACATTAATTTATGCTTCTTACTAAATTCTTACAAAGTTTGTAAGTTTCGGAATTCCAATTATTTTAAAATTTTAAATAATTAAACTTTTTAAGGATATTTCAAGATTTAGATTAATTTCTCATTTTTAAATTTAAACTTTGGTTAATATTGAAATTTATGAAACATGAATCAGATGAAGATATCACTAGTTACTGTATTTCCTGGTTTACAAGACACACTTTTTTCCCTAAAAAATACCCTGAAAAATATGTGTGTCTTCCAAGGCGAGCGTAAGGCAACACCCAGAATCCAGTAAGCATGGATGATCACCTAATTGGCTTGACTGATAGACATGGATTTGTATGTTGAGTCATTACACTACAATGTTAGCTCTCTATCTAATTCAGCTTTTTATATGATGTAATCTCAGTATTTAGCTGTTGCAAGTATTTCCAAAACTGTAAACCTTCCTGGACCCAAACTGCAAGCTTAAACATGCAGTCTGTTTACTAGCCTTTCTGCTCTTGGCTAGTATGTCATTGCCATACAAACAAAATCGATTGAGTGATTAATGTAAACAATATGTGGCACCAGTATATGAGGGATGCATGGTGAATATGTTGTTGTATGAGAATGACTTTTTTTTCTTAGAAATTTCTTTCCAATATTAGGGTGCATCTTCCAAGCTGGAAAATACAGTAATAATTATTTGGCTAACAAGTAAGAAAAAGTGATGTATTTCTAGCTAATCAAATACAAATTGCCTACTTGTAAATTATTTGATATTTTAATTCTCAAAGCATCACTACAATTTCTGAACAGAACACATATTAACTATTATTTTAAGAATTGGAAAAAAGTACCCTTTTCGTTTTTATGTGGAGCCTTGTCCATTACAAATTTTTATGCACTTGGCAAAAAAAAAAACACTATTTTTTTATTTATATTATTTTCAACCTGACTAATAGTCTCATCTTTTGTTTTGGAATAATAGCCTAATGGATTAAAGTGTTGGTTCATTAATTTGATGACAGTGATTGTGAGTTCAGTCCCTGGACCAAGTTGTATAAACTCAGTGGAAACAATAGACTTCTCAAGTCTAGCTTTTATTGCTATTTCTGGCATTAATGTGAGTTTCCTTCCAAACCTTTTGTTTAAGATAGTGTGGAAAGTTAATATCTTTATATTGATTATATCATTTTCCCTTCAAGTTAAATCTGCTAACCATTTTTGATATTGTTGGAAGTGTTCAAGCAAGGTGGTTTCTGACTTCTTCAGTTTTCTGTCAATTTTGGTAACCTTCAAGGAGTTTCAAACTGAACCCATTAATCTCCGAGTTGGGGGCAGATTGTTCTTTTTCTGTTGTCCATATCTAAGGATATCTCATCTTGTTCTTCTTTAGTGCTGCTTAGTTATTGTTCGTCTTGTTTTCATTTATTCTAAGTCTATATTACTCATCCCTGGAATTGAATTCATAAATTTACAATCCACTGAAGATGTTTGCTACTGTACCTCAGGATGTTTATATATTTTTCAAATTTTTTCATACAATGAAGTGATTAATATATCTTGTTTAACAATCTCAAGAAAATTAACTTTTTTTTTTCTTTTTTTAGTAGCCATGTTACTTTTGGCCTGATGAGCAAAAACCAAATGCAGCAAGCATCTCATATTCATGTTGTTTGCAATGATCTTTATAGCCAAGGTGGAGCCCGCAAACCAGTTCCACATGGAGTCCTTGATCACAGAATGGTAATGTTGAAACATTAAAATGCTTTCTAATAATTTCTACCTATTCATTAACAAGTTACTTTTAAGAAAGACTTGTATATGTTGTAATTTTTGTATTTTTATGATGGCAATAAAGATTGTCTACTTCACAAATATTATGGTGTATCAACAAGTCCATGGCTTGACATGTAGGTAGTAATTGAAATTTGATCTGAAATGTTCACTGTATAATGTTTGATGTGTTTTAATATATACAGAGTAGTCCATTTTCAGACCACCCTTAAAACATGTGACCTTTAAATGATAGATTTATTGATTTGTACATCCATACTTCAGAAATTTTGCATACATACAAAAACAAATTGAAATTCTTTTAAAAATATCTGGGGTTGTCAGATTATAATAAGCTTCACAATATATGATTAGTAAATATAGTTTTTATTAATAACAACATTTCATAAGAATTATCACATTGAAAATTAATTTTAAAAGATTTAAAACCTTTATAAATTATTCAATTTAAAATTGTAAATTCGTTTTTCATTGTACAAATTTTTTTCTTCAGACAATATTGTCTTTAATATATATTATTCATAAAAGCAATTAAAAGCTTCTTTAACTTAATAATGTTTTTATTGTGCTTTTTATTTTTCAATTCAAAACAGATTTTTAATAAGAATGGGTCCAATTTTGTAAAAGAATTTGATTTAAATTCTTCAGAGAATTCTGCTTTTAACTAATATAGTCACTAAAAATTATCTCAATGAATTTCTCAACTTTTCATAAGATTAAGTAAGGTGCTGAAACATATGTTTAAAAAAAAATTTACTAAGATGTTCTAAAAAAAAAAAATGAAAAAAATAATTTCATTCATTTGTGAATAAGTTCTGAAAATTTTATTAAAATCTGACAATTATTTGATTTTTGCAAGAATTCCCAAATTAATGTGTCTGTTGTTGCAAAAAGGCCAAAATTTGCTATGCTGAAAGTTAGTACAATTGCTAATGCAAGAAAAATAAGTTTTTTTTTAATCAAAATTTTGAATTGTAAAAAAGAGTAAAAAAATTTAAATAACCAATAAAATACTTCCATTCTTTTTCTTAATAACAATGATTTTGATGAAAAAAAAAACTGGTTTTCATTAAGTTTGAAGCATGTTTTCATCATGGTATTCTGATATTTTAGCATTTTCATGGAGGTACCTATTTAAGTATGTTGTAATGTACAGCAAGAGTGTTGAGGGAAAACACCTAACTGATTACTCTCCCAGCAACTACGGGGGTAATAGGCAGAGTGGGGAAAGAGATGGGAAGTAACAAAAATAACACTGCCTTGGAAAACACAGCAACTTTAGGAACAAAATGCCCATGGGACCAACTTCACATGTATGTGTCTTGCCCACTGCTCACTTTTGGTTTTTGCATTGTTTTTATTGGCATGAGGCATCTTACAAAGACTGGTTGCAGAGAGGTCTGTATTTAGACATGTCAAGCTGTCCTGCTGCTAACAGGGAAACTTCAGATATAACTGGTGTTGACAAACATGTCCGCTTGTGATCTGATTTTTTTTTTTTGCATCTGTACTTACATGTGTTTGCCACAAAGTATCTCTCTTCAGCACTAATTTATTAGGAAAAGTGGGTATATTGAAATAATCCAATTGTCTGTTAATTGTAGGAGATTGAATTAAATAATGGCACCTTCACTGCATTTTTGTTGGAGAAAGTTATATTCTTTTTTTCTTGAGACAGCCTTTTCCAAATCAAACTTTTGACCATGAAGGCTTTAGTGACAAACATATACATTGAATGTGTTGTTTAATTTTAAGTCTCTTGTTTTATGTTCATATATTCTTTTCTTTAAATTTCAAGATGTTTCACCAATGTATTGTAGGGAGCATTTTCTATACTTGGTAATGATTCTTTTCACGTATTTTAGGGCTAAGCGAAAGGAAGCATTCTTTTTAATGTGTCATAATCAAAGCTTGGTGTCAACTATTTCAGTCATACATTTAAGTTCATGTAATAAACTAGTTATTAAACATGAAGAAATTCATGGAAATAATTTGAATTTTTTTTTTAAGTAGATGAATAAAAGACAGATATTGGCTTCAAAGAATGTTAGAAGGAAATAATTTTTTTTTGTCACATTAGGAGTTCTGTAACCCATTAAAGTTGTTGGGTCACCACCTTTAGCTGTAGCAACAGTAGGTGTATCTAGGGAAAGTTTGCCTGCCAGAACCCATCCATTTTTAGGCAGTTTTTGAGTTCAGGGTTTTCATTTTAGATTGGGCTTTAGGTTCCATTAACCCCAAGCTGTGAGTAAAGATGCATTTAAACCTTTCCAAGATTACCTTTTGGACCAGGATATTTTATATGAAAAATTCTTAAACTGTAATAAAATTTTAAAGACTGTTAAATTTATTTTTATTATATTTTATTTTTCATGGTTTTAAATTAGTTTAATGCCTCAATATTATCTGAAAAAAGAAATAAGTGACTTATTGAAATAATTACAAACATAAAAAAGAAAACTTTAATATTCTAAAGTGTTAATATTCTAAAGTTAATTTTGCCTTAATATTTTAGCAGCAATATACTGGTGTATTGGCATGCCACTTGCCTGCTTACCTCCAGGTCATAGGTTCAAATTGTGGTTGAGACATATGTGTGTGTTTATTTTAAAATCATGACAAAAGCAATCAACAAACAAAAATGTCATTGACTTTTACATAAGACAGTGTTTTCCAAACTGTGAAATGGTAGACTGGTGTGCTCTGAGATGAAATTAAATGTGCCAAGAAAGAACTAGATTATTTCAAAATGTGAAAAATGCAAACAGAAATTCATAATAGTTTATATATAGGTGACAATTGGAGAAGACACTTACTTCCATTTACAGAGTTGTTAGGATGGAGCATGGTTAACATGTGCATGAAGACGCTCTGAGGCGAGTGTCTTCAGTGTAATGAGTCCACTATTATGTATGTTGCTGTGTAAGGTTTATCTACAAAATGAACCAAAATATTTTTACATGTTCTAAAGTGTGTTATGAGTAGGAAAGGTTTTTGAATATCTATCCTAGACAATGTCAGACTTCATAAAAGGAATGTTTCTTATGTTTGTTTACTTCTTATAGGGCACAAGTGAAAGGGACAACAATTGTGAAACTTGTGGTAAATGTTTGGCTGATTGCACGGGACATTTTGGTTACATTGACCTTGAACTTCCTGTTTTTCATATTGGATATTTTAGAGCCATCATCACCATTCTTCAAATGATCTGCAAGGTATGTCTTTTTCTGTCTAAGCTTTTAAAGATGAAAATGTTATGTCTTTGAAATTTAATTTTACTTTTTATAATTAGGATCAGAATGTGAATTTAGAAAGCAGAATAAATGTTTGGTTTTCACTAGTGGAAAATAAAATTATCAGTTGGTAATGAACACCAAAATAAATTCAAGATTACTCCTGAATACTTTCATAATGTTTTATTGAAGAAAAAGTACCAGTAAATACTTGTTATTTGGATTGGTAAATGAATGCTACTAATGTGTTAATCTGTTATCTACTTTATGTTTTAGACATGCAGTCGAGTATTGCTTCCAGTGAATGAAAGAGCTGCCTTTATTGAAAGTGGACGCAATCCAAACATGACTTATTTACAGCGCAAGAATCTCAAAAAGAAAATTCTTGTTCGCTGCAAGAAAATCAACAAATGTGCCTATTGTCATTCTTTCAATGGTAAATTAAGGCACAAGAAATCAACTCTTTCTTTTTTTATAAATTTTATGATTTTATTTAGATTTGTTTTAAAGAAATCCATGAAAACAAAAATATTTTAGAAGTTTTCAAGCATTATATATATGTAAACATTGTTTGGACACTATTTTGTGTATCTATTGTAAACAATGCTTTGATTGATGTATTCTTCAGTGTAACAAGAGCTCATCTTCAGAAAATTTCCTTTTTTTTTCTTATGGATTATACATGACGCTGTCTGAAGAAATGGATTAGTCAAATAATTGTTAACAACTATAGAAAGAAGAGATTTCAGCATCTGAACAATGTTGGATATGTTATTGACTTTTCTCAAAATTATTAATATTACATTTTCTATTTCACTTTTTATTTGTGAAGAATTTAGCTTTACTTAAAAAATTTTAACAACATTTTAATTTTTTGGAAAGTAAAATCAAATTTAGTTAAAAAAAAAAAAAAATTGAATTTTTTTATTAAAATTGATTTTAATATTTAATCTTCTTAAAATTGTATAAAAGTTCAAAAGTTTTTTTATGCTGGAGTGTGGTCCAGATGCTAATGAACAATAATTCTATTCCTCTTTATACATCTCATATTTTTTTTATGCAGGTATGACAAAGAAGATAGGTATGTTGAAAATTGTCCATGACAAATACAAGACTCCAAGAAAAGACAATGATCCTGTCATCACAGATTTTCTGCACTCATTTGAGGCTTCCAAGGAAAATAATAAGGAATTAGAAAGCTTACTCTCTAAAACACAGGTAAGAGTTCATTAAACACCCTTTTTTCCTTCCAAAATATTAAAAATTTGCTAAAATTTCACCATCTCTAAAAATAGATGTATATTAAAAATCACCAGACCACAAAGCCATGGTTCAACCAACCATTGAGAAAGCTTTCACAACCAGGATAATGCTGTGGGCCAATAAAAAATCAAAGTAGTGTTTTTGATGTTGATCGCTAAATGTGTATATAACCAAATGAAAAATCAACCAAAACCAGAATCAATAAATATATTTTCTCTGAAAAGAGCATGACTAGTTGGCTACACAATCCTGCTACATGTATGAACATGCACCCTTTCTTTCTCCACCTTTTTAAGCTGACAGCTAATGTATTTGGATACATACATACATATACATATTTACTTCCTTCTGGACTCTTTCTCTCTATCTCTCATATGCACCAAGACATTTATACTTGAACTCTTTAATAAAACTTCAACTTTCACCTTATCCTTCTGTATTATTATATTGTGTTATATAAAGATTTATTTTGTATTTATCAACACTTATTGTGCATTTTCTTTTAATCATTACACAAGGCCAGTATACACCCAGATCAAAATATACTGATATATTGAGGTAATGGATATTGTGAGAAGAAAACCTCTACAACACATCTTCATAGGTGCACAAACCAATTTGTTCTGATGCTCTAAAAGCTTAGTAATAGAGAAAGTATTTTGTTATAATAGTAGATATTTCTAATATATTTAATACAAATGCTATCCTGGCTAAGAAAATATAGAAATAATTGAAAATTATATTGAATATGCAATGGGATGCATTCAACATGTACAACTGCAACAAACAGTGAGAAGATGAGAAGAATTGCTTTAAAAATTTGAAATTATTTGATGTTAGTATTTTTCTGTTTATTTCAGGAAATTCTCAGTCCATTAACAGTGTTAAAGTTATTTGAAAGAATTCCTGAAGAAGTAAGTGAATTTTTTTTATGTTACTATTTATATAATTTATAACTATAAATTGTTTATAAGAATTTTATTTTATTAAACTAATCTACTTGTGTTGGTTATTCTTTTCTTAAATCACAATGTCTCGGTTAATGATCTCTAAATTTTGTCAAGCCTTATTGGTTGAAAAATGACTGTCTTATGTATAAGATGTATTTCAGCTAAGTGGCTGAGAATAGTGTCGATCTTTGATTTACTTAAATGTCATGAAGTTAAATCAGTTGGATCTACATTTTTATTATCACATGTTCTTGGTTTATAACATTTTGATTGGGTAGCTAAATTGTGTGCGTATGTTTAATATCAGGATAATTGAAATTTTTAGTAAATAGCAAATATGTCGGTACATACCAAAAATAAGATATTTTTATAGCTTGTCATTTTTCATTTAACTTTTGATTTGCTGTTTTTCAGTCCAGTCTTTATTTGTTTCTAATCATTTTTATAATTCACTTAACAAAAATTGATTTTTTTTTTTTTTTTTTTTTTTTTTTTACAACTTATCTGGTTATTTAAAGCCAGAAATTATTTTTAGATTGTAAGAATTTTTGGGAGATAATAATAATTTTACTGATACAAGTCCTACTAATTAACCCATAGCTGGGAGGAGAAGAGGTGGATTCATACCTTTTACCAAGGGTATTTGTGTGTTGAATGGAATTGGAACTTGGCTCTCTGAACAAAAATTGGAAATCCTGAAAATATTATGAATTAAATGAACCAATTATAAAAGAATATTCATAATTTAAAAAAAAAAAAATCTTGTCATATTTTTTTTTTTTTTTTCCACTAATTTTTTTCTTTATAAATCAGGATATCCCATTGCTTGTGATGAATCCAGATGTTGGTAAACCCAAAGACTTGATCTTAACTCGCATCATGTGCCCTCCTCTCTGTATCCGTCCATCAGTGGTTTCTGATCTCAAGTCTGGAACGTAAGTATTTTTAAAAAACACTCTATTTTCCTAGGATTTTTTTTTTTTTTTTTTTAATCTTCTATTCATATCTAAATGTTGAATAATGTTATTTTGTAATTTATTTCCATTTTTTAAAAAAAAAAAAAAAAGAAAATATTAAATTCTTTGTTGATAGTTTTTCTTTTATTTATGCCTGTTCAACACGATCAACAGTATAAGAACTAGATAAGACCTTACCTTTTTATAATTCTGCCAAACACATTAGAATTCCAACAAGAATATTTTATTCATTTATTATGTTTTCTTTCTAAAAAGTCAGTTAGGTGAGCCCTAAATGATTTTATGAGTCTCTGAAGTGTCTGGTGTTTTTATGACCAGCAGTAAAGTCTACAAAGTAAGATCATCAAAGCAGCCACCCACTGACCAAAAGGAAATAAATAGATAAATAAATGAAAACTTTCAGGAACAAGTGTTACTAGGCTGGAAGTTTGAAAGTTCTGCTTGCAGTCACAGAATTGAGAATAGTTCTAATGCTGTCTGTTGGCAGAATTCCAGGCTGCCTGTTAAGGAATTGCAGCCAAACATCATGATGTAAAGATGGGTAGAAGAGCGTTTGGAGAGAGTCCTCATTGGCTAAAGTGAAAAGATTATCTGTTAGTTTGTCATGTCAGAAAAGGAAGCCTCAAGAAAAGATACATGTCTACAGAATAAAATTTTTAATGATAATAATAGTACAAATCAGTAACACCTTTCAAAATACATAAAATTATGAGAAAAACAAGCAGAACTTTGACCAAATATTGTGGAAATAGGATTTACTTTTTTATTTTTCACCAGTGTAAGTTTCAGCTTTTCATTTCCTTGTGAATGTACAATAGATGTTTTCTAGTTTTTGTGTATACTGATGCAAATGAGAATAGAGATAGAATGTGGGAGTAATTTGTCCAGTAAGTGAAAGATTGAGAGGAACCTGTTGTATGTTTACAATGTATTAACAATATGAGCATAATCTATTGTGGTAGTTGTTGTTTTTTTTTTGTTTTTTTTACATGCTTTAACAATTAATCTAATTTCACTTTGCTCTCTATTCTCTAGGAATGAAGATGACATTACAATGAAATTAACAGAGATTATCTTCATGAACAATGTTATACAAAAACACAAGGCAACAGGAGCCAAGATGCAAATGATTATGGTAACTAGAATTTTTCATTGCTTTTTAATTTTATTTCTTTCCTGTGTTGGTTATTTACATAGAGAGGATTTTGGTGTTGCAAAAAAGATTAATGGAGAATTACAAAAAGGTCATTGGCACTTGTGTCTAAGGCAGATTTGAATTGGATTATTTTCCTGTATCTTCTAAAAACTCCTTGTTTTAAGATATTGACTTTATGAACTTTTTCAGTTGCTCAATATAAAATAATCATACCATATAGCACCTTTTCAAAAATATGTAGGTCTAGCAGAGTACGAGGCATTGCCCAAGAATTTAAATTAAAATTTTTTTTTAATCAAGTTCATCCCAAGTGAGGTAGTAAAGACACTAAGACATAAGGGGTTACTGAGTGTGAAAGAATTAGAAAACAAACATACTAAGAAGCAAGAACAAAAGGAGAATAATCAGGAGGGCAGTAGATAGTGATTGACATTGATAACAACACTGAAAAAAATCTAATTTTTGTATTATTATTTTGGATGAAGAATTGTTGATATATATTTTAATTCATTTAGTTTAATAAAAATTATCAAAAGTAGTATGAACCTGATGTGATTACCAAATGACATTAGATTTAAAAAAAGGTAACACTTAATCAATGCCACCATTCCAAAGGAGATGTATTTTTTAAATGTGGCATAGTAAATATAGTCATTGATTCTATTGCGATCACGTACTGATTGAGTTCAGTTACTAGATCAGGTCTATATAGTTCAACAGGCATGATCAAGAAATGGCATCACAGGGACAAAAAAATAGCTCAACATCTAGGATGTTGTCTATCAGACAAAATTATGGACACTTGATGTCTGGCTATAACAATGATGAGAGCAATAGTTTGAATAAATCAAATAAAAATGCTCTTTTAAGATAAAATTGACCTCTGGTGGCCTTCAGTGACATTGGAGGTCAGTATCACATAGCTTTTTCTCTCTTATTTATCCCCACATATCAATTTACCTCCAAGAATGTAGTGGCTTGGTTACAATATAGATGATAAAGGTCCTAAACTAATTCTACCTCCAATGACCTCAGAAGTCAAATTTGACATTATTCATCTTATCATTTATAAAGTCAAAAACATTTTGTTCTTCATAGCAAAACAATACACAGGGCTAGAAATTAATTTGGTTACAAATGACATGCAGTTTTCTTGGATGACCTCTCATCACATTATATAATATATAATTTAAAAATATGTTAAATTTTGAGAAATAAGGTAAAAGTAAGGACATAATTTCTATTTGTCTTAATGACTTATTTAATTCTTTTGCGCATTTCTCATACAAGATGGTTTCAATCTCCGTTTTTTTTTCTTTTTTGTTTTTTTTTACTCTAAGGGTATTATGTGGTAAAGAAAAAAAACAAAATAAATATTAAGGCCACTAAGCCCTACAGTATTTTGTCTACAAGATTTGTGCCATAAAATACTGTAACAGAATTACAATAGTGTAATTTTCACCAAAAAAGCATTGCCTTTTACATAGTTTACTAAAAAAGATTTTTCCATTTACAAATAGGAAGATTGGGATTTTCTTCAACTTCAAGTTGCTTTGTTGTATAACAGTGAGACTTCTGGAATTCCTCTTCACATGCAAGTAAGTGATTTTTTTACTCTCATTATGAAAACAGATTGTTAAAATACATACACGTACACACAGAACATCTTGTTTGTTTATTTTTATGGAAACATCTTAGAAAAGCTAGAATTAGAAACTTTATAAAGATTTATCTATTGTTAGACATTAGTTAAATTATTTTCATAAAACAAATTTCAGTTCTTATTTGGAATAGAAAATTACTCTCACTTATAATGCAACATTTACTTTAAAAAGTTATTTGTCTGCAGTTATTTTCATTTTTACATACAACTGTTGATATTCACTTGGTATTGGTAACTTTGTCTCTGTTTGATGCCAAGGATATGTTGTAGACAGTTGAGATGGAAGCTTTCCAGGTGGTTTTACTGCCTGATGTATGTTGTTCAGATTTCACTGCTATAAAGAAGAGTATTAAAGACACATGCTTAAAATACTTGTAGCTTGGTGTGTAAAGTCAGCTGACTGTTGTCCCATACTCTTTTACTCAATCTGGCCATTACTGCTGTTGTTTTGGTAATGTGTTTAATTTCCAGGTCAAGCAATAGGTTGTTGATGGTAGATCCCAGATCTGTGACTCCAAGAACCACATTTCTGATGCTGATTGATCAAGATGCAGGAACATCCTTACCCATGAGTCAACCCAAATTCCTTACAAGCATGGTTGAACTGACTAATCAGTTGTTGGCGGTTGTGTTTGGTGTGCATGGTTAGAGCTGCGTCATCAGTAGTTCTTTGAGGAGGACTGTGTGCACCATGGTCTTTGCCTTCAGGCTGGCCAAGTTGAACAGTTTACCATTGCTTCTTGGGTATAAGTTTACCTCAGATTGTCTGAATGCAAAGGTCAGTAGCATGGAAAAGAAAATGCTAAACAAAGCATCCTTATTTTATCATGCCCTATGAAGGGCACTGAAGATTCACCATCAGAGCTGGCTACTCTGGCATGTTCTCGTGAAAGATGATGATAATGATGTTCAGCAACTGTGGGGGACAGCCAATTTACTTTAGTAGCTTTTGAATCCTGCACAGTTTATTTCCACAAGGGAGGCAACTCTTTTTAGAATATGCACTTTAAGTTTGCTTTATTTATGTATTTATTTTTTGACAGCCCAAGAAGTTTACACGCGGTTTTGTACAACGGCTAAAAGGAAAACAGGGACGTTTCCGAGGAAACCTATCTGGAAAAAGAGTGGATTTCTCTGGCCGTACTGTCATTTCTCCTGATCCCAACATGAGGATTGACCAGGTAAATATCTGGTAAATTTTTCATTGTTTTTTTTAAATCTCATTTATTCCACTTCATTAATAGTTGAATTTCTTGTTGTGTCAGTCAGAGTTTGTCTACAATTTATGTATTGCTCTATAATTGCACAATAATAATAATAATTTTTTAAAAGATTTAAGTAAAATCTCATAAACAGGAAGCTAATGAAAAACAAAACCATAACACTTTTCTCTAGAAGTAATCCATCCAAAACTACTTAATTCTAAAAGCTTTGACTGTACAGAGATAATATTTGTTTAATGCTAGGAGAGGGATATATATTTCTCTTATACAAAATAATACTTAATCTGACATATTTTTTCCACTATTCTCGTATTTCATGCACCTCCCCAATTCCCATTTGAATATTTAGTGAAAAATTAAGAATTCATCACAAAATCTCAAAAAGAAAAAGAACCTCTTTTGCTGGAGTCATGATGTGCATCAAGAAAAAAAGGAAACTAGCCAGAGTATGAAGCCACGTAGCATTCGTCTGCAAGTGCTTGGACCTGAATCTCATTCCACTTGAGTTATAAGTTAGAATATCTGCACACAGAAGAAAGATTTCAATATTTTAAAAGAAGTACAGAATTTAATAATTGCAATTTAAAATGGACATATTAAAGAAAGAATAACAAAACGTTTACATTGCTGTAAAGTGGTTATATTGAGAAGCAAAAAAAAGAAAAACAGATTAACCATTTTTCCTTTCTCACCAGAGGATGAGAAATGTGCACAGAAACTAAAATCAACGCCACCAGAGACAGGATGTTATATAATAAATATATAAGTATCAAAAATTGATTATACTTAAAACTTAACAGTCACTTCTACTTCAGAAGGTTGGCTGGAAAAAAATATAATATGAAAACAAAATAGGAAACAAGTTTGATATAGAGTGGTAGCAGAGCGTAGTTCTGATCCATAGATCACTGCTACGACTCTACACAGGAATAGACTCTCTTTCAATGGTGATGAATTAAAATCAAAATTTTAAGGATACATGTGAAACCAAAACTGACACAAAACAATCTTGGCATCATTTGATCATCCCAATGGTGAAAGAATGCAAATGTGTTTGCCAAATTAATCCAATTTCTAGATGATCTTATGAGAGAAGCCCCTGGCGATGGCAGAAAAGTGCTGCAAATTTTGAGAGAGCACTATTTATTAAAAGGAAAACTGAAAATAATTTTCTTGTATAACCACCCTATGCAAAACGAGTGCTGAAACTATTACGGATTAATAGAGCTGAAATTGCTTCAACTTTTATTAAAAACCTCCGGAGAATTAATTAATTTGCTAATAGCCATGGTACTGTAAGGCCTTCCATCCAGATTTAAACCATTTACAACTGTTATTACTCAGAAAGACAAACTAGTAATGTTTAGTGAATTTAAAGTAGCATTGTAAAGTCTTGAAGAAACTGAAGAGATGATTCAGGAGAATAACAGTGAACATACTGTAATGGCTCTCAGAATGCCTAAGTCAAAGCCATCTACCTTTGATATGCCCAAATCAGAGAAAAAACGAAAGCTTTCTCTCTGAAAAGTATCACTCCTCTTCTTAAAGATATCAAATATTAATCATATGCAACAAGTATAAAGAAGATACACTTAAAAACATTAAAAGTTAGAATTAAAATCCATTATAAGTACTTATCAATTGAATAGTTTTTTGGCAAATTTTGTTACTCTATTTAATGTTGTTTCTGAAGAACTGAAAGTTTTTATTGTATCATTACTATTCTTATGAATATTTTCAGGTATCTGTCCCAGTTCATGTGGCAAAGATACTCACCTACCCAGAACGTGTGACTAAGGCCAACATGTCCATGTTGAAGAAAATGGTAACCAATGGACCAGATGTCCATCCGGGGGCCAACTTTATTGAGCAAAGAGGCACAAAAGTGAAAAAGTAAGAAAAAAATTTGTTGAGATTGTTATTAATCAGAATTGTTCCTATAAATTTTCACTGTTTCTCGACCTGGCAATTTTTTTCTAATCTTTGTTTGCTTGTGCTACCTTTCCATATTCATTTATAGATTAATTTTTAAAAAAGAACATAATTTTAAAAAGTGTGTTTGTATAACGAAAAACAACTAGACCTGAATACCTACCTATGTAAGCTGTAAATAAGTATCCTCCTGTCACAAGACTTACAAGTACCACATGTACTGCAGTTTTAGCAGCAGTAGTATGCCTAGGGCAAGATAGATTGATGGAACCACTCACTCTTCAGATTGGTTTAGAAGAATTTGGAATTTTCTTTTTCTTAGACTGCTTGCTCAGTCAGCTATGATATTTGACCCATAGTTGGGGTGAAAAGAGATGAATTCATACCCTTTCCCAAGGGTATTTGTGCAAAAGTGAATATAACAATCTCAGCTTACTGATTTCTCTTTCTGGGTTGTTAACTATTACACTACCTACACATATATGTAAATAAGTATTGTGGCCTATAAATCATTGCTCAGCAACAACTTGTGTTGCCTATTGATCAGGATGGCACTCCGGAGTAAGTTGATATGGATGGTGTTGCTGTCTTAGATAACTTGAGGTAGTCAGTATCTTTATTGGAGAGAAGAGAGTGGATGAACTATTCCTGGTAATATTTGTTCATTTAAAGATTAAGGAAGGTTAAAAGCTTTTAGATTTTATCTAAAGTTTTGAGCATGTGGTACTTGTTACATGAAGAAGGAAAAATTTCCCCCTTTTCCTTTGCAATACCTTTTAACTATTGACTATGTTTTCAAGTCCTTTGTAGTTACTTGAATTTAAATGCAAAAGTTGCTTTATCTGAGTATATTTCCTCTGTTAAAAACAATATTTCTTTTTTCCCCCAGATTTTTGCGTTATGGTAACCGGATGAAAATGGCTAATGAATTGAGGTTTGGTGATATTGTGGAACGGCATATGATTGATGGAGACATTGTGCTTTTCAACCGACAACCATCTCTTCACAAACTCAGTATCCAAGCATTTTTTGTAAGCATTTTCTTTTTACTTTAATAATTTTATTGATGACTTTTTTAAAATGCAAGCCAGTGGCTGTTGAATATATATTTAGGTGTATTGATAGAACTGTTTTGCAGTTTCTAAGGAGATAACCACCTTCTGTTGACACATTTTGAGATTATCTAGAAAAATATTGAGGCATACTAAAGGTGGGGAGAGTTTTGGATAAGAGGGCAACTTACATATGTGCTCTGTGTGGAAAGTATCCAACCGTATGTTTAAAATCATTTGCATATTTTTGACATGACTTGGCAACCAATCAGAAAGCACCTTACTGCACATTCATGAACCCACATTCAGCAATGAGATGCCATTGAATGAGGTTGTATGTTCTGTGACTTATCACAACAATGCATTAACCCAATTTTCGTGTCTCATACAAAACATCATGTCGCTCAGTTCTCTCTCTAGATTTACTTCCTTGTGACAAAGCTAAAATTACTGTCTGTGGATGAGATTAAGGAGAATATAAAGCAGCTGATTCTGAAAGAGGACTTTGCAGGCTGTTTTGTAATGGCCATTGAATTAAATGAAGCCAATTTGTCTTTGATATGGCTGGCTCAAAGCCAGCCAGATAGCAATAAAAAAATTGTCTCCAAAACTGTCAGCTGGTGGGAATAAACCCCACTTACAAGACTTGAGAAAATGGTGTGAAAAAAATCTGAACATTTTTAAAGTTCTTGATGTGGGGCTGGATTAAATGAATTTAGTGAATTCACAGTTTCTTCATACCTATGTCAGAAGTCTCACACTTTGGTGTCAGTTCATTAATTTTTATTTTTCATGTCTTTGAACTTTTAGTGAAAAAATTAAATAGAACCAACTGTTTTTTTTTTTTTTATCTCATGATAGGACTAGCTTTAATACGGATATAAAATTGTTACTTTTCATAAATTATAAAATACATAGATAAATAAATTGAAATAATTCACATGCATTCCATTTTTTCCAGAAATATTGAATAGAAATTTAAAAGAAAATTGAAAATTAAATTAATATGTATATTTTTAAGTGCAGAAACTTTATTTAAAGTCCAAAAATGGGCATTTTTTTTTTTTTTTTCAATTTACAAGTTTTCACAGTAGTAAAACAATGTTTTATTTTTTCACTAGTAGTAAAGCCCGGTGTTGCCCGGGAGTAAACTTCCTCTAAATGGAAGGTCATAACCGCCATACTCATTTTGTACACACATGTAAGGCTGAAGTCTAATAGAACTGATGGCCACCTACGTAAAAAAACATAATGTATACAAGTTGTCAGTATTCATCAGCACAACGGAAGAAAAATTGTAAGGTTTAAAAGGAAGCAATGGACAACCATGGTAGCATCAGCTGTTTGCTATTACTAAGACACCTCCATTTAAAAGTTGTCAAGTTCAATACGAACACGGGCCAAGTTTTTGGTGATTTGAGTGCAAGACATTACATGAAGCCCTGTGTCAGTTGCAATGTAGTAAAATGCAATAGCGTGAAAGGTACACACGTCTTTTGCCCAAAAGACAGCGCTGCCACTACCACAAACAGAACCACATAACAGAAGTATGGGAAAGTGCCAGGGCGAGTAAGTGGCACAAATTTTTTTGTAGTTTTTAATAGCTAGTTGAGGCAAGCATGAAGCGCATGTAGCATTACCTAAAGCAGCCTTTATGGTAAGGGGAGAAACACACCAATGGTGTACGGCAGAGAATGCATATTATAACTCTGCATGCTGCTATTCTTTTATTATCCCACTTCTTTTTGCTGAGGTCTGAATTGCTTGGGCCTTTTCGACTTCTCTGACCATTAAACAAATCCACTTTTCCCACGTATTGGTTTTGTGTTGCAACTGAATATGGTTACATGGTTGACATGTAAGTGCGAATACAGCTGTGGTGGGGTTTAATTGATAAGGGAGCATCTGGTGAACAAAACAACCTTTAATGAAATGTCTTAGTAATGGCAAGTGGATACTACAATGACCTTTAAATAAAGTGGGTTCAAAAATGAAGGAACCTACGATGGAGCTGACATAAAGATGTGTACATTGCGTTTAAACGTGACCGACCATGGGCTATAGGACTTCTGCGTAGGTAATATTTTTAGCTTTGTTTGTTGGAGAGTAAACGTAAATGTTATCCTTACTCCTGATTCTGGAGCAGCCTACATAAAGCTGTCCATAGGTGAAACACTGTTCACCTAAATGCAGACCTGCGACACTGAGCATCTGTTCTTGCAATTTGGCCATTGTTCTTGAGCTGTGCTCATTGTACCCCAGGGCTTTCTGAAGCTCTGGCAGATGCAGTAGATCTGGAATTTCTCAAACAATGATTAGCAGTCTGCACAGATCTTTCTAAAGCTCTGGCAGGCGCAGTAGTGCTGGCATTTCTTAAACGGCGAATAGTGGTTTGTTGAGGTTGTTCCAAAACCCTGGAAGATGTTGTAGCCCTAGCATTCCTAAGACGATGCGAAGTGGTTTGTTCAGGGCTTTCTAAAGCTCTAGAACATGCTGTAGTGCTGGCATTTCTTAAATGCTGAAGGATTGTCTGTGTTGGGGACTCGGAAGCCCTGGCCCTAGAAACGCGCATTGCGTCCTGTGAATTCTGTACTAAACACTCTTCAGTTGAAAGTCTAGCGCGTCATGATGACATAACTAATGCTACTGATGCCAGCCTTTCAGTCCGTTTAGCGGTACTTTCCGTGGAGATGCAGACAGCAGAGCGTGAGGCCATCTGAGGAAGGTGCAATGAAGTTTGCTCAGTGGTTTCACTTATCCTTGCAGCTCTTGTAGCAGAGCCAGCAACCACATGCCGTCGAAAAAGTTTTCTTCTCTTAGGCGGCATTTTAACCAATTTTAAAAAGGCAAACGTAATAAAAGGTATGTAGGTTTTTTGAATGCAAAAAATACATGTAGTCTAAACATAGGCAAGTTAGAGGGATCCCAAAAATATATGTAATTGTATCAAAAGAGGATCAAAGACAAAAAAGTGAAGTTTAAAAAAATTCAACTTAAGCTAAAACGGTAGTAGGTAATTTGGGAAGTAAATTCGATAAACATGGAAATGGATGTAGTTATAATTAAGAAGTAAAAAAAAAAACAGAAAGCGATGTAGTTCCTTATCCCAAAATAGGCATTGCCTTTTTGATTTGTCATCACTGATGTAGCGCAGTCTCTCAAAGTCAGCCAGTCAGAAAATGGGATTTTCAAGTGTCATTTTTCTTTGAAAATTTTGAGCAGCCAGGAGATATGAGGTAGTTTTATTGATCAAAAGTTGAAAATACAAACGTTTTTACACTTCTTATGAACAAAATTTGAAGCAATGTTAATTTTGTTTACTGATGGATGATGAAGGCATTTAAGTAGCACAAATTTAGATGAAAACGTGAGAACTTTTTTAGACAGCAATGCGCAGTAGTAAAATTATAGTGAGTAGGTGCCTTTTGCTACACATAAATGGTATGAAAAGACATAACTGTCCCCCTGTGTGCCCTCGAATGAAAAAATGTAATCAAATGTGAAAAATTGGACAATTGGTGGGGGAGCCGATTCTGTCCACTTGGCTTAAAATTGGTGGCGTGAAGTGGCATGAAATGTCTTAAATGCTCACTGAATTCAATCCTATGCTTTAGTAGGCTAAATCGGCTACAAACAACTAAAAAGCAGCAGTTCCACCTTGTTTTTACTGATTTTTCTGGTAAAATTTGACATGTAGCTCTGTAAATACCTTTTAAAATGGCCTTCATTTTTACTTTACTGTGCAAATGCAGAAAGCATGAAAAGTAATGCACGCCTGCATTGAAACATTAAAAGATCCTTTTTAAAAACCATGGTATGAGCATTAAATCCTGAAATAAAAGTAGGCTACCTGAAACCTCTACCCCATTTGGGATGCTTGATGCGCACATGTGTGACACCCCCCTCCCCCGTTCACACATGATCTCGCATGACACTGGAGCGTGAATGGGCCAATCAGCAGCAAGCATTATGCATCGTGCAAGCCACGTGTGACTAATAACACTAATCTGATTGGCTTTTGTAGTGCAAAGTTCAGCTGCGACAGAAATCCTTCATTGTGATAACTTTTGCATCTGAAACCAAAATATGGCCATTCTTGTCCTTTCTTATTCCCATATAAGCACTTAAATCCGACTTTTTTCTAATTATGTTAGTGCTATTAATTCTGACATGAAAAGTGCCCATATCTGCTTGTGTGCAGTGAACACACATAATTACACACATGTGTGTCCGATGAAAAATCGATAATATTGATTTAAATATTGACTTAAATCAATTTTGGTGCTGTCAAAACCTCCACAGAACCATTAGCAGTAACTGTGTCAAATTTGGTTGAAATCGGTTGAAAAATGTAGGAGATCCGGTCAAACATATAAACGAACACACACACATTCTGCCTTTTATATATGTATATAGGTTTAAATAGTTGAAGTTTTATTAAGCAAAATAAATATTAAAAGTATGATAAAACTCATTTCAGTTTTTAAAAGTGAAATTAATTTTATCGGACTTTTAATTCTTATTCTACTACTTTGCTAATAACTTCAAGTACGTAAAACAAAATAATTTAAAAAACATTGCATTTTTTTACATTGTTAAAAGTAAAATGAACCATGTTTCTGTTAATGTGGCATTTAAATTATGACTCCTCGCTTGTTAGAATTGAAGTAAATACTTAAAAAACTGATAAATTATGAATTAAAAGTACAATGTGTTTTTTTTATTTTCTTTTTCTTTTTTTTAAATAAAACAGAGGGTATATAAACAAAAACAAGTTATCTTAATTTTAATTTTTCCCAATTTAGAAAAATAGAAGAAACATCTTTTTTTTTTTAACCACCAACTAAACAGGGAATTGATAGGGAAGGATAAGCTTGTTTAGCAAATTACTTTGTTACAATTCAGGAATTCCACTCTGTTAAAGAATTTCTATTATTTGACAAGATTTTGATTTTTCCACAAAAGCAGTACACAATGGTGTTGTAGGTTCAGTTTCTTTATTTGCCACCCTAAATACCTTTAATTAATTAATAGTTTTATTCAGACATCAAAATTATGATGACAAAAGATTATATTCTTTTATCAGTGAAGAGTCATCTTATTAGCATCTCAATAGTGGTCTTAGTTTTTTAATCTTTATCACTCTGTATATGACTTCATTTGCTGTACAAAATTTTATCCTGCAACTGAAGGTAACTTTGATCACTGAACAATAGTGTGTTTGAATTTCATAGTTGTGTTGGCATATCCTACTATGGCAACTGAAAACAACTTTGAGTGAAATTAACAATAAGGATACTGCAATTGAGAGGTGTTGAAAAAAATGCAGTGGAAAAGAAAGTAATATTAATAGTGCAAAGTGCTAAAAGTTAACCTCATCTTACCATTGTCCGGTTTATCTAGCAATATACAAAAAAATCGAATCAGACCACAGATTCAACACCTTCACTTGCCATTAAAGAGCCAACTCCTTTCCACATGGCTTCTAGTGATACCATGTTAATATACTCAACATCTTTCACTGGATGCAAATGGCATGCATCCTCAGTTTGCCTCCAACAAAACTTTAATTGCCAAGGAAACTTGCAGTAACCTAAATATTCATTTCTTTTTCATTTACACACCAATGTCCTTAAGACATTTTACTATGATGCTGAAATACCTTGTACAAACAAAATTTCCAACAGTCACCAATAGATTTAAAAACAAAAAAAAACCCCAAAAAACTCCTTATATTCATGTCATGTCCATGTTTGCTTCTCTCACTACTCAAAGTGAGCTGGGAAGCATTTATTGTCACAGTGTCATCCAGACTTATCACTGGTAACTCATAGGTGGTGCAGTATTACCAGAACAGATTCTGAGAACTTTGACCTTAGGTGAAAGGACATTAAGTGATCTTGATTATATTAGCTGTCAATAATTTCAAGAATCATCTTCATTGTAAGAGTTGGTCAGGCCTTGGTTTTCTTTTTATTGTTTCCACATTATTTTGACAGATTCATTCTAAAGTCTTTTCCAGCTGTGCAATCTGTAAATAAGGAGAGAAATCTTTTCTAAAGAAGCAAATGTCTGACAAAAAAATGATGATTGATATATAAATGGGTTTAGTTCATTGCCAGAAATGTGAATCACACAGATGTTATGGTTCTCATCAACCTGTGTAACATAGACAATTCTCTATTTAGGCATAGGAGTGCACTTTGATTTCTTCACTGCTGAGAAGAGAAAAGCACATCTTGCTGTATTAGTTAAATTAGCCTATTGTACTGTTATTTCCAGAAAAAAGTTATTACTAATACAAGGGGGTGCTGAAAAGTTCTTGACTTGACCAAAAAGCCCTTTTGCACCCTTAAAAAAGATTCTGTTTGTTCAGATTAAGTGGATATCGTCAAAAACTTTTCACCTTTCCCTTGCATATTTAATTTTCATCAACAGCATTATATCATGTTTTCTCCCAAAGGAAAACACAAAAAAACTTGCCTTGTTTGATATTTTATAGTATATTAAATGCACACACATTTTATGTTAAACACGTGAAATAGCTGAAAAATTATTGCTGTTTCTTCTAACATTTATTAAATTTCTTTTTTTTTTTTTTTTTTTAAATTTTGCTGTTTTAGGCTAAAATTATGCCACATCGTACATTCCGTTTTAATGAATGCTGTTGTGGACCATTCAATGCAGATTTTGATGGAGATGAAATGAATTTACATTTACCTCAAACTGAAGAAGCTAAAGCAGAAGCACTTGTATTGATGGGTGTAAGGCTTCCATTCCTTTTTTATAATTTTGTCTTTGTTTTTCTTATTATTATTGCATACTAATATCTTATGTAGTTACATTATATTATTTTATATAAAATAGTGTCTCATGAATATGAGGTAAGATATTTATTGGATTGATTGAAAGCGATTAATCTACTTTTCAGAATGATGTTTTTCACTGTCAGAAATTTAACCAGAAAGTATGTGTGTGTGTTTTTTTTTTTTTTACTACTTTTCTTTTTTGAATGCAGGATCAATGAATGAATTTTGTTTAACAAAATAGGATTGAGAGTTTGCCTTATTTAATTGGTAATTAGTTCTGAGTTGTTATTTTTATAAAAATTAGAACTGGCATAAGTTATCTTAATGCTGAGCAGTAGAAAATAGACTAAAGAGCCCAAGCTCTATGATTGCTTTTTACCACTTAGGTATTTTTAAATTTTCCATATTAAGTCCATAAGAATATTTTTAACGATTTGCAAAAAATATCTGATTTACACAGAATTTGTTTTTTTTACTTAACATCCTAAGAATAATGATTATGTGTGAGTCTGTAAAACATTTTTTTCTAAGTTTATATGACACTGTCAAGAGAGTTTGTGCTATATAAAGTCTGAAGCTCTAACCTCCCAATTTCAGACTAAAGTTTGCAACCATGATTTTAAAAAAATGACACTCATAATATATACAATAATTAAGAATCACAAACATAATGAGACAGATTTCAACAAAGGCTTCACATTAAATGAAATAGACAAACTATTATATAATAAGCACAATTTTAAATATTCTGTATTTTAAAACTATAAACAAGATGAAATAGATATAAAATGCATAATGATATACAACCATAATCCTCTCTTGTACAGATTTGTCATGTTCAACCAAAGCATAATATGATGATACAGAAATACAAAAAATGCAATAAGACAGCTTCTTCTTGATAATGCAATAGTATTTGAAATGTGATTTATTAAGCACATTGCAAACAAGAGATTATAAATTTTAGAAGTAATTCATATTAAGTCAAAGCAAACAATAATTAACAAAATTACTTTTAATTTAGGAAACTTCACCATATTTATAATAAAAAATAGTGATGTTCTGAACAATTCATACACGTCTATGTATTGAATGCTTCTGATGATATGGCAAAAATTAAATTTTCTTTTGTTAATAAACTTGCCAAAATAAAATGATATAATTTATTTATGTCTTATTTTTAGCTCCCATCTTATTTTTTTTTTAAACATGTAGTAATTTAGTAGTTGCATTTTATTTATAATATATCATAAACTCAAATATTGCTCTCATTTTTGATAGCATGGTCAAACATAAATATTCCCATGAATAGTCATGGAAATATTTAAATACCTATCATAAAATTGATTCATTGTTTCACCTATTTTGTTTTATTTTTTTTACCTTTGCAGTCAAAATCTAATATTATTACTCCCAGAAATGGAGAACCTCTAATTGCTGCTATCCAAGATTTCATCACTGGTAAGTTGTTGCCATGAACTGACCATTTATTTTTAATTCTTGGAAACTTTTGTACCAAGTTGAAGACTTAATGGCTTAATCTGTCAAAGTAACAATCTTTTATGTTAACCTTTTTGTATAGCACTTTTAGAAAAATTAAAAAAAAAATCTTGATATGTAACAAGAACAAATATGAATTACAAATATTTTAGAATAAAAGTCAATGATCTTTTGCTAATTTTTTTGTCTTGCAGGTGGTTACCTCATTACCCAAAAAGATGTCTTCTTTGATCGAAGTCGGGCATCACAGTTAATTGCATCTATTCTTGCATACAATGACCAAGACATCAGGATTGATCTACCCCCTCCAGCTATATTTAAGGTTTGCAGTAACACCTTATCATTCAATGAATTAACAATAAGAATTTGCAATATTTTAAACTTACTCAATTCTTATTTTTTTTAACTGTATAAAAACCATTAAAATTTTTTATTATATTATTTGATTTATTTCAAATTATCTGTTTTTGTATTTATAAGAGGAAGCCAAGTGGAAATTATTTTTTAAAGGCATATAACAAATACTTGCAAGAAACACAAGTGAATTTTGGTTAAAACAAATTAAAACACGTGTTGTTCAATTTTGGGGTCTAGTAGTGTTGAATAATTACAGTTTCAGTTGAAAAAACAGCAAAGTGACAGAAAAGTGAATGAAGCTGGTGAGTATTAACTGATATGAGTGATCTCCCCTAATCATGAAAAGCAGAATGAAAATAACCTGTCTACCATGAGGATTGAAGATTACAAAATATGAAAACTCTTGAAGAAAACTAAAGTTCACAACAGTCAAAATGTCATTAGTATATCAACTAAAATAAGCATACTGATCTGAATAGCAAAGCCTATAATAGTTAAGAAATAAAGAAGCAGTGAGAGTTTAAACTTTAATGTGGCAACACTCTTGTTAAAAAATCTGCTTCTATACATTGGACAGGAATAATTTTTATATAAGGATATGATCCAATCATTCTTATGAATAGCATTAAGATAATTATGAAAAAGACTAACATCGCAACTTATTTTAACATGTCGCTTTTTCTCAAAGGTGTTTAGAGATGCCTATAAAAATACAAAGAAAATGTTAAATTTAATTTTTGTTGTTTCAAATGAGCTTAACACCTTAATATTAGAAAAAAAGAAAGTAACATAAACTCCATTATTCATAAAGTGCAAGGAAAAAAAACTCTTACCTGATTAGATTTAAATACATTGCTGAGCTGATCTAAGAGACAATAGTTGAATGATTTAAGATATTGGTTCTTGCTGTGAGTTTTTGCTTCACAGCATTTAAATGTTCGCAGATTAAAAGCTGCTCAATTGTTTCAAGATGTCTGAGTATCTCATAAATATTATGGCATCTTTCATCATTGAAATAATTATGTTTCTATTATTATAATGATGATCAAGTTTATACTTGTGTCTCTATGTAAACATTGGTTGTTCATACCCAAGTCAGCCAACCTTTACCCAGTGGGTAGCCTCTTGAGCAGAGAGAGAAGTGTTTCCTCTCTGCAGAGGAATCACTTGGTGTATTCTAGGCACTACATCTGATTTTAATCATTTCACCCTGAGCAAGGCAATAAAACCACTAAGATGCAAAAAGTTACTGAGAGTAAGAGAATATGAAAAACATTAAGGGGAGAGGACAATAAAAACAAAAATTAAGAAGACAGAAAATAACAAGTGACATTGTATTTAAATGTTCGCAGATTAAATTTGACTGGAAAGCAAGAAACCAAAAAGAGTTCTGCAATTGAGAAATGTGAGGGAACAAACTGCTCACATAAAATTTATGGTTACATCTAACCATTTCAACTGTAAAATGATGAGATCTTGCCACCAATCTAGTACTGTGCTTAAATTCATAGAATCTAGGTACCATAGAGGAAAGTTCGTCAGAACAATTGCTATGAAAATATTTATAGAAAAGGCACAGAGAAACTGTTATAGCAGTGGGAAATTGACTGAAGTCAAGATACCAGGTCAGGACCAATAACATTGCAGATTATTCTTTTGTATTTTATCATGAATTTCTAAATACATAGCAGTAGCACCAATTCAGCAATATTCAATGCATGGATGAATGGTAGACTTATAAATGTGTAAGTTAATTTTAAAATTAACCAGGTTTCTCCACTTGACAATTTGGTGTACCGCGATCTCCTTACCCTCAATTCTGTACCCTTAGGTGACAAATTTAAATAAATACAAACATTAAAATAAACTTTAGTATTTCCAAGTGAATTTCACTTCATAATCAAACATAACTGAATGTGTCCAAGCAGGATTTTTTGGTCATTAAGCATCAATGTACATACATGTAAACAAACAGAAGGTTTCCTTTTATTACTGAAAGTGTAACATTCAAATAAAGAAAGGAACTAATTGAATAATATACTTTTCTTTTTTGCTTGTTTTCAGCCCTGTAAGCTTTGGACTGGAAAACAGATTTTCAGCCTGCTCTTAAGACCTAACACCAGCTGTCCAGTTTTAGCCAATTTACGTGCAAAAGGCAAGAATTATTCCAGTGGAGAAGATTTGTGTGTCAATGATTCATGTAAGTTTCTTTCTCTTAAAAACAGAGCCTTTTTAAAACTTAAAAAATATTGCTAAAGGATTGAAAACATTTTAGTAAAGAAAATACTTTATTCAGTTTTTAGTTGAGCATTTTCTTTCCAATCCCAATCATTATTTTTCTGTTTTGGACAAAACACTGTAATTAAAAAGTGATTTGGAATTTTAATAAATTAAAAGAAAATCCTCCTAAGGCAGACATTGTAAGAGAATATTATTTAACATAATGTAAAATAACAAATGTGGTTTGAGAATCTAACATAACTGTTTCTCAATTTTCTCTGTAACTTTGAAAATTGTGATACAAACAATAGATTTATTTGAATATTATGTGGACAAACTTGAACCTTCATGCCCACAAAAATTGGAGTGTCAAAAGGATGTTTTTTTTTTTTTCATTGACAATACTATTATTTTAACTACCTTCACTTCTTGGCAATGTTTACTGTTTTAAAAAGCAATGACTAGAATTGCAATAAGACCAACATATATGAAAATGAATTTGTACATTTTCTTTGTTCTCGAGAATTGAAAACAAAAATAATAAATGCTATTGATTATATTGTTTACATTATTATATTTTTTATTGGAATGGTTGACAAAACATTGGCTAACTGCCAATTAATTTGGACTTTACAAAATTGTAAATAAGGATTTCCTTATAGATGGGTCACATATTTTAATAATTTAGTAAATGTTTATTATTTTATGAACAAAAAATTGTTTTCATATTTATTTCTTTATAAATTGGTAAAGGATAAATATTTTTAGCATGTTGTAAATATAAAATTATTCTTGTAAATCTAATAAATAGTGTTTAATATTTTTGTTGTAAATTCTCAAGAACAAAGAAAATGATTAAATTTAAACATTGCCGAGTGAAGGTAGTTAAAAAAAAAAGTGATGTCGGGGGGGAAAAAAAACGTTCTTTTAACACTTTTTTTTTTTTTTTTTTTTTTTTTTTTGTGGGCATGAAAGTCCTAATTTGCCATCATGTCTCTATATAATCCCATAATTCTCTCTTATTATATATATATATATATATATATATATATATAAATAATTTAGTTAAAAAATCATCATATAAGAGCATCCTTCTTTTGACGTATATCAATTTATTTGATATGGTCAGGGTTAAAATATGAAAACCAACAAATGTCAAAAAAATTGAACTTTCAAGATGTATGTATTACTAAATTGAAAATCTGTTTTCTAATTTCAGTTGTAGTGATCCATAACAGTGAACTGCTATGTGGTGCTATGGATAAGGCCACTCTGGGTTCAGGTTCCAAAAATAATATCTTTTATATCATTCTGCGTGATTTTGGAGAGGAACATGCATCAAGTACTCTTTCCAGACTAGCAAGACTGTGCCCGGCATTTTTATGTTAGTATAGAATACCTTTTCACCCATATAATTTAATTGTTTTTAATGATTTTTGTTATATCGAATGTTATTTAGATGCCAAAGTTTGTATCTTTGCTCTTGTCATCAAAATATTTCAGCTAGTTCATTCATCAGCTTTCTTTAGCTGTAATCCATGAGGGGGAAAAAAAAAAAAAAAAAAAAAAAAAAGAAACCTTTTAACTCATAGCACAGCCTGGAAATGGAGTGAATTTGAAATTCAAAATACACAGATTTTAATGTCAGAGTAATATTTATGTTTCTTCACCAAATTATTGACAATATTTTCTGTTATTTTTTTTTTTTTTTTTTTTAATTATTATCTATATTTTGGTTGGTCCATTCCCTTTCCTTGTAAACAAACCCAGTTTAGAATCTTGGTTAAATAATGTTTTAGCTAAATCTTGAATATTGTGAATTAATATTTATAAATATTTAATTTGAACAAAATGTAAATAAATGAACTAAATTTTAATTTATTCTTTTATAAAAGATCTCCAGAGCCTGTCACATTCACATTCTTCCATTTGTATTTAAATGCCCTCCTTTTCCAATATAATTTTCATCATGGTGAAAACCACAAATTTTTTCATGTGCTGATTATATTGTCATGAATAGAAAAGATCCAATTTGGAAGTGGATCTATTCTATGCAAAACTATTTTTAAATGCTCTTTTAGTTTTCATATGTATGAAATGTATGTATTTTTCTTTTCATGTTAGCTGTCAGTGTATATACATAAAGATAAAAAATGAATGACTTACAAATATTTACGATGATGATTTCATTTTTTTTCTATTGAATAACTAATCACACAGTGCTGATTAACAGGCCATTTTTTTTTTTTTTTTATAATTATCTCAAAGTTGTAGAAGTAAAGAACCTGTATCTTTGGACTTCTTTGAAAACATGCTGAGCTGAATTTATTTATTTTTTTCCAGCAAATCGAGGTTTCTCAATTGGAATTGGTGATGTTACACCTGGACTTGGGCTTATCAAGGCTAAAAACAAGCTCTTAGATAATGGGTCAGTTCTGAAAACTGTTCAATTTCCATGTACTCTCTGTTTGATATAATAACTCAAATCTAATTGATTATATGGTGTTTGTTATGACACAGTAATTAGCAAATTATCCTTACAGACTACTTTGCTAGTATTATGAGTTCAATTCTCGAGGGGGGGGGCTTCACTATTGTTGCCTTGCTATTTTATGCTTTTAGAATAACTAATTGGTTATAATTTTAAATATAATATTATCTCACAAAAACTGACATTTTTGCTTGTTACACAAAAAATGTAGTTGATTTTGCATGTTGTGAATTTTTACTTTTTCTTTTAAGATAGTTTCATTTGTTTGAAACAAAAACTCATTGAAGAAAGCCATCAAAATATAGATTATTAATTATTCAATTCATAAAAATAATCATAGAAATGCCTTTCCAGAACAGATTTCATATTTTCAGGACTCATTATACTTGAAGTATGATAATATAAAAAAGATATGTCATTATTATAAACTGATTGATTCAAACTGTTATCCTTATTTTGAGTGTTACAATCACAATATTTGGCTGTTGTTCTTCAGAATTTTGTGAACTAAGTCACGGGTTTGATTTTAAATTCTGAAAATGTTACTTAAAATAATGCAGAGGTTACAATAGACAAAATGTTTTGAATATAGCAACTAAGATGAGTGTTATAGACAAGCGTATGGTTTAAGAAATACGACAACAGCAGAAATAGATTTACGTGATTTATTTCAATAGGAACATGTGGTTTTGGAACAGCTACCTCGTGGTATAGTTCATAAGCCGGCTGTCGATCTGGGTTGATCTCTCATAGTAGTTCTCACTGGTTGGCGTGGCGCTCCTCCTGCTGACTGACCGTAATAGGTCTCTTCCCTGGCCTCCTGTTGACTGCTGTTGTAATTCCCCGTGTGACCCCTTTTATAATCAAGCTTATGCTTAAAAGCATAAGCTTGATTATAATTTGTATTATAAAAGAAAAACTGATTCTTCATCACATACTGTGTATGAAATGTGTATGGGTGACTTACATGTGCTTGTGTCATTTAATATAAACGCACACAATTTGACTGAGTTTGAAATAAGACATTGGAATAATACATTCTTCTGCCTTCAACTGAGTAATAAAATCATAAATCTAAAGACAAGGGGAAACAGAATATTTTAAACAATATAATTCAGTTAATCAGAAAATAATCTACCTAATGAGTTTGGGTAAATAGGTGGCAGAGTAGGGAAAAGGAGGTATAAAAAAAGTCAAATCTTGTTAAGAACTACAAAAGAGTTGTGAAGGATCATGATCACCCACGTCCTGAAGGGACATTGTACCTTGAAAAAGATCTCTTCTTTTTTTATTCAGTTTAAAAAAAGTTATCCTATTATCCTTGATAATTATAGTGATCAGATATGAATAATTTACCTGTACTATAAAAAAGAAAAAAAAATTGCATTCTACTTGTAAAATATCAAACTTTTTTTTACTTTTTTTTTTGATATTGAGGGAATACTGAACATAAACATTATGTTCAGTATTCCCTCAATATCAAAATAAACAGGATTTTATTTACCACTGAATAATTGACTACTATATCACCTAAAGAATGAGAATATGAAATATATAAAAGTAGATATATATATATCTATACCTTTTTCTTTTTATATGTTTGGATTATTATATAAATTTTATTGTTGCATGTTATTTTACAGTTACTGTCAAACAATTCAATAAACAATTCAAATTTGTTTTTGTTAACAAAAAAGAATTTTTTCTATAATCATTACAAGTATCCAAAGAAAGCTAACAAAAACAATGTATAGACAACCTTGTCTCATTACTTAGTTATGAGATATTTTGTTGTTATTGTATCACAAGGCATGTTTGCTTTGAGTGGCATCAAGTAATGCTTTGTTAACATAGCAATTTAATATCTCATTACTAAATGAGATCAGGTTGCATGACCAATAAAGATATTCAAATACGACTAATTTTTATTCTTTACTATATATATATATATATATATATATATATTTGCAGCTATTCCAAATGTGATGGCTATATTGCAGACTTGAATGAAGGCAAATTGACAACTCAGCCAGGTTGTTCTGAGGAGGAAACCTTAGAGGTTAGTGCAGTTGGCTTATTGTCATATTGAATTTAAATACTAAATTCTTCTAGATATGTATGTAAATGAGAACCAAAAGTGGTGCTAAGGGCCTGGAAATAACATGTCATATTAAGAACTGTAATTATAAAAAATCAGCAGTATTTACAAGATAACATTTTTTCAATAGTAAGCTGACAATGTCAAAAATTTAATTCTGAAAACTCCTAAATCTTTAAGTCTTCTCAAATCAAAGATAACTAGCTTTTAAATTTGGCCCAATTTAGGACAATAAAATTGTCCTGTCTCTGTGATGCTAATATTGTTTAAGCCCATAACTCTACCAATGAAGTGTTATGTTTTGATTATATGGCACTCATGTTTGTAAAATAGAGATGGAACCAACAACTGGTCTATTTGTGGACAATTTAGTGTTCAATTGTTATAAAAAACATGCTGTCTTGAATATCCAGTACAAAGGCCTTCCGAAACAAATATTTAGCTTTTAGCCTATAAATTCAGTATTAATCTTATTTTCAGCATAATTTGATACATTTAGGAATATTATTAAAAATCCATTAAAGTGAGAAGAAAGGCTTAAATATCAACTTCAAGAAGAGAGAATGCGTGGTTGTTGGCAAAAAGGTTGAATGCAAATTGGAGATGCCTAAATCAAAGAAGTGTGGAAATTTAAATATCAGGAAGTGTTTTTACAGGGGATGGAATGTATGACACTGAAATCTGAAGGTGAATTGGTATAGCCAAAGATGCATTCCAAAAGCTAAGCAGAGTACTAAGAAATAATAGAATAGAAAAACTCTGTAGAAACAAGGAAAAGAGTACTAGACATATGTTCTTTTTTATGGCAGTGAGTGATGGACAATTTCTTCGAAGAAGAATGTTGAGCATACCATGGGCTGAACATGTGAGTAACAATGTTTTAGAGAAAATGGAAACAAAAGGGAAACTTATACTTAACATCAGGAAGAGACAGTTGCACTTTCTAGGGTACATAATAAATAGGGCTTGGAAAATTTGATACTCACAATACAGATTGTAGGCAAGAGAGACAAACAATGCATAACATACTTGGTACTTGAGTAAATGGGTGGCAGAACAGAGTTTAGGGGAAATAACAGACAATTTATTAAGAATTGCAAAGGAAAGGAAGTTGTGGAGTGCTATGATCACCCATGTCCTGAGGGGACATGGCATGGTAAATATTGAGCACTTTTATTGACAAAATTCTGCTCATCTTGACATTTACCAGATTACTTAAGTTTATGTACATCAATTATTTAGATTTAGAAATATGATATCAAAGGGACAACTTTGATGTCAATGTTTGGGCCCAGTTTTTGAATGTTTAGGGCCTTTATTTTCTACAGGGTGCTAAGATACATTTTTGTCTAATCTAAGTGTATTTAAACAGTTCATTGTTTGATGCTATATAGCTTACTTTAATCAGATGGACAATGTTTTGTCCATAAATGGGCCTATTTTAAGTCTTGAACCAAATTCATGGTGAAAATCAATTTTGAAACCATTTCTAATTTTATTATGTAATTTGAGCAGTATTCGATAAAAATTACACAAAATATTGAATTTTCTTTGTTTTTGTTTATTTTGCCTGTGGGTCTGTATGCTTTGTTTCTTTTATGGATATGTCCCTAAAATAAAATTTCAAGAAATTTTAAAAATTTAATGTTTCCTTTGAGAGATTTATATTCTTTAAGGATTCACAATAGATTACTCTAAATGTTTGCCAAATGTAATTGACCAAAAAGGATTCACAGTAGATTGCTAGTGTTCAATTCTTCATGACTTGTTACTATACTAGTACCTTTTCTGTGTTTTGTTTTTATTCAAATGTTGTTGCATAACTCCTTGAATAAAAAACACATTTATACATATTTTGTGTGTATCATTGCCTCTGTTGTATCTTAACTGTGGCTTAATTTGAAATCTGTGGAGCCCGTATAAAGACATTTATTGGATGGCACATTCAATTTTTTATATGGTTCAACTATTCACTAACCTTATTATATATAATATTAATTTTCAATTTGAATGCTCTTTATACAAGAAGATATTTCTATATCTTTTTAAAAAGTGAAGATACAAATAAATTTACTTACTATAATCTTGTATGTTGAAGATTAAGTAAACTTCTATTTAGTCATGTATTAGCTCATCCAATTCAATTATTGTTTCTTCCTTAATTCTTTAGCCTGCATCAAATAAGTGCAACTAGTCTCGGACCAATTCATTTTCTTAAGCTGATAAAAATATTTAATAAAGAAAGTAAATTGGAGATTTATCTATTGTAATGTAAAATGGTGCAGCCACTTGTATCCAAGGATGTCACTCTACTAGGGTGGCTAGCTAATCCCCATTGCAGATGACCGCTCAGGCACATGTTGTGTTTGCTCAACACCCACAGAGCCCACCTGTGGTTTATACTGCAACTTTGCTGAGCATACCTTAGTTACAGCTGCTGGGAGAGAGCATATTATCTAGCATAGTCAACAGTCTGAACAGGGCCAGCCTGCTCAAACCCTCAGTTATGATGACATGTGACTTCATGCTAGCACAACCATCGATAGCTCCCAAGGGTTCTATCTACCTAGTTTCACTCACAAGGCTTGGATGAACCTGTGGTATAGTTTTCAGGCACTTTCCAAATGTGCTGTATGCTGGGATCACCTTCTCCAGACCAATATCTTCAAGAAGTCATCTTTCTGACAAATCGACCATGGTGAGATAGCAAAGCAAATGGTCTAACCACTCGGCCACATGCCCACATTGTGATGTACCAGCAAGTTTATTACTACATTACATAAAAAAAAATCTTCATATTTGCTGGTTAATTTTATCTAATTCATATTGAATCCTAAAACATGTTTGATAAAACATAAGTAATAAATAATTTTGATAAAACATAAGTAATAAATAGTGAAAGAATAATAAATAAGGATGAGCAATTTATATTAAATATTTTAATGCTGCACAGAATCTTTTGTAGGACTTTTATTTGTAACTTTCAGATAAAAATGTATTATACTTTTATTTGTAACTTTCAGATAAAAATGTATTATACTTTTATTTGTAACTTTCAGATAAAAATGTATTATACTTTTATTTGTAACTTTCAGATAAAAATGTATTATACTTTTATTTGTAACTTTCAGATAAAAATGTATTATACTTTTATTTGTAACTTTCAGATAAAAATGTATTATACCTTTTGTCTCCTTGTAGAAATGAAATTGATTTCTCTGTCTAAAATCTTGCCTAAAAATGTCAATTATTTTGGTGCTAAAGAAATTTTAATTCTCATTTTAAAACCTTACAATATCCAACTTAAAATTTGTCACCTTTTAAATATAACAGTGAAACCACATGTAAAAATATCCTAAAACATTTCTTATTTTATTCATGCATAATACAAGTAAATGAATATTATATGTGTAATATGTTTTAGGCAATGATACTTAAAGAACTCTCACTCATTCGAGACCATGCAGGAAAAGCATGTTTACAGGAACTTCACAAAAGTAACAGCCCTTTAAACATGGCAATTTGTGGATCAAAAGGTAAGCTAAAAAAAATAATTTTTTTTTTTAAAAGTTTTATAAATTTTATATAATATTTATTCATATACATCTTGGCATTTAAATTTATTTTTGCATTTCTTAATATATCTTATAAATTTATTTCTTTTTGCTATTGTTAAGTGCTCTTCCATATGTGAATACACATACATGCACACATTTTTTTTTATTGAGTTTGCTCCAAGCAAGGTAGTAAATCCAATAAGACACGAGGGGTTACTGTGTGTGGAAAAATTAGAAAACAGAAACATTACTAAGGTACAAGAAAAAAGAGTAATCAGGAGGATAGTGAATCAGTCAATTTAACTGGATTTTATAATTCTAAATTTGACTACTATTATTTTTAGTAATTATGAAGAATAATGCCACTGTGTTTTACTACACTCTTCATACTTTTGATAAATTATGTCAGTGTGGGTTTTACAAATCAGGCATTATAAAAAACATGCCAGAAAACAATGGTGGTTATTTGATAAAATTCTTCCCTTTTTCTCCTAAAATGAATCCAATCTTTCTTAGTCTTCTTTTTTAAAACATGGAGACTGGATACAAATTCAATCCATGTTCCTTTAATTGTTTACAATAGTTTAGCTTAGTTTAGTTTTCAAAAATATCTTTCATGTCACTTTTCCTTTTTAAGACATTAATTAGCATTTTCACTACTTTTATCCACTAAGTATCAAATGATATTAACATCGACCTTTCGAAATTCGCAACTTACCTTCATTTCATCCTCCAAACACTGTTATGACTAATGTTTTCTATTGATGCTATTTTTTCCTGACAACCTCCATCGTTCTATTCTTGGACTATATTTTCCAATGAAAAACTATTCAGTGAAGAACTCCATTTTAATTTGATTATAATTTATATGCCATTTTGTTTCTTATCAAATTTCAGGTTCTTTTATTAATATTTCCCAAATGATTGCCTGTGTGGGTCAACAGGCTTTGGGAGGCAAGAGAGTTCCAAATGGTTTTGAAGACAGAGCTTTACCACATTTCCCAAGACATTGTAAGTAAATGTATATATTTTTTTTTCTACTTTTCATTATATGCCAAAATGAACAAATCCTTGAAACTATTTGTAGCTGAGTAAATTATGAGTGCATTTCAATTTATCTTTATTTACATACAGGATATCCTCCAAATGCATTTTATATAACATTTTGAACACTAAATAAATCATAGAGATATAAAACTTGCCATATTCTTGTATCTTTATCATGTAGATTTAAAATGATTAATTTAACAAAATAGAAATAACATCTAAAGTGCTAATAAGATTTGGAGTTGGCTTTATGAACAAAGATTTTGGCTTAAGCAGATCCTCAACTGAAAGAGTTTTCAACTTTGTTTTAAATATTCTTCCATTTATGAAATGTTCTAATGATTGAAACAAATGAAAATCTGTAAGTGCTAAATCTGGTGAGTATGAAAGATGAGGAATAACATCTCATGCCAATAATGTATTTTTTCTTGGCTTTGTTATGTCCTGTGTATCTTTGAATTGTCATTATGGAAAATAACACCTTTTCTGTTCACCAAAGCAGGACACTTTCAGTATAAGACTTTGTTTACCCAATCAAGTTGCTAGCAATAAACATCTGCAATGACAGTCCTTTGATATTCCACTAGCTCTTACTGGAATATTTCACCAGGCACAAAACAAAGACTTCCGTGGATGGAGTCTTGGTTTTGGTGTTGGCACTGGTTTCTCATTTCATGATACTGTCTTTTTTTTTTTTTTTTTGAGCCTGGTCAGTACCTAGATAAGTGACTACTTGGGAATACCAGATGTAAGCTTGGATGTGCAAGTGGTGTAATGGATGATGGTTTGGAATTGTTAATCGGAGAACCAAGTTCCAATTCCAGTTGAATTTGTTATATTCACTTACACACAAATACCCTTGGGAAAGGTATGAAACAACCTCTCCCCAGCTATGGGTTAATTAGACTTGTATCACTAAAAGTATTATTATCTCCCAAAAATTAAAATAAAATTGTGTACAAAATATTTAGATTTCGGCATTAAATAATTCATAGAGGTTGATATGCTGCTAAACAAAACTAACCAACCAATTTTTCATCACTTGTAATATTGTGATGCAAAAAAGAAAGGTTAACATTCTTAGTTAAAAGATTGTTGCAGATGATGGAACTTTGTTTTTGGTTCCCAACCAAGAATTCATGAGGAACCCAAATTCACTCTTTGTAGGTTTTTCCCAATTAAACTCTGAAATGCACTTTAAGTGACACACTGTCAGAGGAAATAAGCTAATTCTACACAGTTTCCTACCATTCTACCTCAGTTCTGCTTTGGTTGATTGACTCATTATTCATAACAGTAAAATACATGATTACTTTTTAAAAACCCTAACATTTACTGTAACAATTAAGACTCCCAATTCCTTTACTTCCAATAGTTGGACTCTATAGATCATTTTTTTTCTTACATGCTAGACAAGGTAATTCTAAGAATAAACCTAGTAATAAAATAACCTTCTTAGAGTAAAAGTAGAAACTTCTAACCTGTAAAAGTAGGAGGACACCTGGCACATACTGATATGAGGTTCTACAAATATGAGATTCTGCATTTTAAAAATTAGTCAACCATATTTGGGATCATCAAGTCAATGTGAAGGATCCCTCTTTTTATTTTTTTTAAAAAGCTGCATAGTATGTGCTTCACCAGGGTTATATACAGTTCTGAATTCAGTTTTTTCTTTCCCTTAAACCAGTTGTGACTCTTGGATACAGAACCCAGTCTGTTCTACTATTTACCCATAGCTGGGGAGAGAAGAGTTGGATTCATACCTTTTCCCAAGGGTATTATTAGCACGTAAGTGAATATAATTGAACCTCAACTGGAATTTGAACTTGGCTCTCCAATGCCACAATCCATTACACTACTGTGCTTCCTGCATTTAAACACAATGAAAAAAAAAGTAGATGGAAGTGGACAGATTTTGGAAGATTAATTCAAAGACTGGAATTGATTTTATTATTTACTAAATCTGCTTATAATTGAAAATATTCAACATAAAAATTCCTGAAATACGTATTCATTATGTGAAACAGTGCAGAAGAGCTCACAGACTGATGAAGAAGGGATCTCTCTCACCCAATTTCACATTTAATTAGATTTTGGAAAGGGAATCGACCAAGAACTTTTCAGCATCTCCTTGTACATTTGTTTTGTTAATTTCTTTTCACCAATAACTACAAACACTCTTTTTATTTTTCTTTCAGCTAAAGATCCAGCAGCACGAGGATTTGTGGAAAATAGTTTTTATTCTGGTTTGACTCCAACTGAATTTTTCTTTCACACAATGGGTGGACGAGAAGGATTGGTTGACACAGCCGTCAAAACTGCAGAAACTGGTTATATGCAACGACGCTTGGTGAAAGTGAGTTTTTCAGTTTGGATAAACAAAATTTTTTTTTTTTTTTAAATCACACTTTTTAACGGATAAAAGTATATTTAAAAAGAATGAAAAGTTCAGTTTTTCTTTTGCATCTGCAGGATTTGCAGTAATGCAAGAGGTCAAAGGTTTGATAATACACAAAATTTATAAAATAGCTCTGCTGGGGAAAAATCCTTTTTTACATTTATTGTTTGTTTTTCTGGTTTATTTTTTTTTCTTTCTTTTCATTTTTTTCAAAACATGCATATTTAAAGGAGATTGCTGGTTTTATTCAATATTAATTCATCCACCCTGAACATCAAACCAATGTAGATTTTGTAAATAAAATTGGAATTTTTCTTCATTGTTCTTTCTCCTTAAAATATTAAATTATTGAAAAACAATTTTAGTATTTTTTGTATAAAAAAAAAAAATTAAGTTCATATTTACACAATTTAGTTTTATAAAAAATGAATTCAAATCTAATATATATATTTTAAAATACAGTTGAGTGAACGTATATGTAAATTCTGTTTAACAATCAAAACTAATTTGTCTTAGTTTCTGACATAAGGACATACTTCAAATTTCATTTTATGAATAGATTAATGTATTTACATTTATAAAATGGAATGTCTCTTCTATTCGTTTTTTTTGTATGGTAATGGTGAAAACATTCAGCATTTATTGACCAAACAGTTAACGTTACTGTCAGTTGAAATTTGTAAAATCTCTTTCTTAAAACAGTCTTTCAGGAAAATAGTTTTTCAAGTCCAGTAACTGTTATCCCTCTTTCTCTTAGTATTGATGGGAATTTCCTTGCAAACTTTCTGGATAGCAATGAGACAAATGAAGAAATTGGCAAAATACATTTTTCATTTATCTTAAATGTTGTATTTTTATGTTTTACAAGTATTTGATTATTCAAATATTGCCTATTCATATAATCATAAATTCCCATATATTTTCAACTAGCCTAGAAGCCCCCCTTTGGCTGGAGTTTAAACTAGCTCCTGCGGAGGGCTTTTCAGCCTTCACCCTTTTATCTTCAGCATCCTATGTATGTAAAAGTTATAAGAATTTAGAAATAATAAAATTGTTTTATTTTTTTTTTTTTTTTCAACAATCTTTCTTCATATACACAACTGATCTCTATAGTTTGTTTACATTTATGCAACTTTTATTTTCTTTTAAAATCACCATTCTTTATGATCCCTTCACATAAAGTCACTTTTAAAAGACATTAGGGAACCCAAAATATGTAATATTTCAAATATGTCACAGTACGCATGCTAGAAAAAGAAAAAAAGATATGAGCAACATACTGTGCATTGCTTAAGTTTTAATTATAGTTTAATTAGATGATATCAATTGCAATTGCGATGAAAAGTGAAAGGATTGTTTCTTAAACCTTTCACTCTTCAATATTTAAATTTAACTTTAAATAAGTTATTTATTTAATTTTTAATCATGTGTAACTAAAGTAGTTGCTAGCTGTAATTTCAGGTTGTTTAGGATTTGCCAAGATTGGAACAAACATACACTGCACTTTATCTTAATATTATTAATATATTAGATAGATTAAAAAATAGCATCTTGTATGAATTTCTCTCTTTTCATTTCAGTCCTTGGAAGATTTATGCTCTCAGTATGATTTGACTGTAAGAAATTCTACAGGTGAAATAGTTCAGTTTCTCTATGGAGGAGATGGCCTTGATCCAGCAGCAATGGAAGGTAAAGACAGGCCAGTTGACTTCAAGAGAGTTTTGGATCATATAAAAGTAAGTCACTTATTCATCTTTGTCGTAATCATTTTTTTTGGGGGGGGGTGTAGGTAGGTTGAAAATAGCTTCCACATTTCAGGTATTTAGTTTTATTAAAGAGAATACTTCTATTTATTCTGTTTTTATTTGAGAAAAACAAAACTTGTTTGATACTGTTTTATATACATATGTAATTTATATTATATAATACAGTGTTTGAGTAGACATCTGTTTTTTAAGCAGTGAAATTAATATCTACTGACCTAGAGATAAAAAAAATGTTATTAAAGAAAATATGCATCAAAACAGGAATTAAATTTGTATTCCATTTTTAATTTGAGAAACCACCTTCAGACAAAGCATGCTTTACCATTAAGCTTCAGGAAGTCATTACGGTAAAGCAGGGCTCAGTTATTCTACTTAAGAAATGCACATCACTCGAAACATTTCTAAGTTTATAGGTGATTTTTCGGACTAAAAAGGGCTTTGCTGCAATGTATTCCTGTAACTTTATGGTATATGCTGCAGAAAGATTTTCTTTTTGCAGGACATTATACAGGGATGACATGAAACTATTTAACTAAGCCTGAATTTCCACACTTGAAAAATCCAAATTCTGTTGTCATGGTCCAATCAATGATCTTGAACAAATTAAAAAAATAAGCAAATTAGTATTTTTACATTATAAAAGAACCCTTTCCAGGTTCAGTGGAAGAATATATATATATATATATATATATATATATATATATATATATATAATGTATTTAAGCATATACCAATATTTATAAATAAAAGAATTGCAACTAATACTAATATTTAATAAAAAATATATGATTCAGCATTAATAAAACATAGTTATTTGAATAAATTAGAATACACTAGCAGTAGAGCCCGGCGTTGCCCGGGGATGTAACAGTAAGAGATAGATCAAGTATCGACCATCATAAAGACTGAAAAATAAAATTTGTAAAGATTATTGTTTAAGGTTGATGGACAATTTGTCTTAATTAGTTTTTTTTTTTTTTTTTTTTTTTTACGAATTTGTCAAACCCAAATTCAAACAAAAACATTGTTTACAGTCGTTATGAGTCTATCGATTGGTGAATAGAATTTTATTATAAACAAATTGTTTTGTAAATGGAATTTTTAAAGCATTCTGAATGTAAAAAAAAAAGAAAATTTTGTGCAAGACAATAAAAAAACTTATTTGCCAAAAAAAAAAAAGTGAAGTTTTGTTGAAATCAGTTTGAAAATGTAGGTAGCCTTTCTTTGTAATTTTTACAATTTATGATTTTTACTTATTGAATACAGTAAAAAATTGCATATTTTGCTTGTGGTGATTCATAATTAGAATTCTGATTTGAATATATTTTCCACTCGTATTTTGTTTCTAAAAAAAAAAATATTTGGGTTTATTAAATTTTATTACAAGTACTGTGTTCTTTCCTTAATAATTATCATCTTTGAAATATTGTTTTTTTTGTCTATCAGATTTCTTTTGTCGGCATTTTTAAATTATTTCTTAATACTTTCTTTTAAATATTGAATTAATTTCAAATAGAACCAATGCCTTATTGATCTGCCTTGTAACAAATTGCAAAGGAAAATTAAAAACGGCCCTAAAGTACGTGGAATTATCTTTCCCTAAAGATAAAGAATTATCCGATTTTAAAGAAATTAAAATCAGTAGAGATCGTTAGATTATTGTTTAGGTTGACGGACACGCATGTCTTAATTTTTTTTGTTTTTTTTTTACGAATTGGTCAAACTCAAACAAAAACATTGTTTTCAATCGTTATGATGAGTCCCCTGATTGAATAGAATTAGAATTTTATTATAAACAATTGTCTTGTAAATGGAATTTTTAAAGCATTCTGAATATAAATAAAAAAAAAAAGTGTGCAAGACAATAAGAAACACTACCTGCCAAAAAAAAAAAGTGGATGTTTGTTTTATCGGCTGAAAAATGTAAGAAATCCGATCCCATATATAAAGGAACACACACACACATACACAAACAACCTGGGTAAAAAACCTAAGTCACTCCACGGAATCGCTAAAACATAGAGCATAGTCTGATGAAAAAGACACCAAAGTTTATGAAAACAAAATTTTATCGTCAAAATGCTTATGTTTTTATGAAGAGGATAGACTAAATTTTTTTTTAATTATTTTTTAAAAAATTTTCCATCTTTTTAGAATATTCTAAATTTTGATTTAAAAAACCTTGTTTCTCTTTGTCGCAACAAGGGGTAGTAAATAACATAGATAATTTTTAGCACGTTTTTTTTTTGTATTTACACACATTAATTTGGAAAATCTTGCAAAAATAAAAATAATTGTCAGATGTTAATGAAACTTTCAGAAACTATTCACAGATGATCAAAATTATTATAAATATTTTTTTTTTATTAAAGTCATGGCAGAAATATTTTTTTATATTTATTATCACCCCCATAACTAATTTTATGAAAAACTCTAGAAATTCGAGACCATCGGTTTTAGTGATTACAATAGTTAAAAGCACAAGGCTTTGAAGAATGCAAATTTTTTTTTTTTTTTTTTTTTTGGCCAACGTACCTGAAAATCAGCTGTGAATTGTAACATACAAAACTCAATAAAACAAATATATTATTTAGTTTCAAATGCTTTTATTTGTTTTAATTTGTTTTTATAAATATGGACAATATTTTCTGAAAGCAAAAATTTTTTTCAACGAAAATTGAATTTTTAATACAATTATTTCTTATTTCTTTAATTTTAAAAAGATTTTTAAAAATATTTTAACATTAGTTAAAAGCAACATCAACCTTTCAAAATGTCCGTGTGAGATTGTCATTATCTAGCGCTTTGGTCCAAATTATACAATTTTCAATCAGATTAGCCATGGTAATTAAGAAATGTAATTTTTGTGTTTATAGTCGGACAGTAATTATCAAGTACGGAAGACCAACCAGAATACAATTTAGTTGCATTATTTGAGTTCAGCATTGTTCTCCGCTGTTAAGCCCTTTACTTTTGCGAAACACGTATGGAGAAGTTAATTTGAGTTTTCAATTTCAACTGAGAAGGGTACCTACAAGTAACAGTATCATCTTATGAAATTTAACTACTGCTAAACTTTAATTTATATGATCTATTTTTTATATTAATCTCAGTTATGACATTTTTCCATAAATGAAATATCAAAATTAATAATAAAATGAATGGAAATACAAATAACACAGTAAAATGTAATAAATGTACATAAAATTATAGTATTTTATGTACACTTCTGATAAAATTTCATAAGAAAGGTACCTAAATTAATTAGATACCTTTTTCTTATGAAATTTAATCTCACTATTAACAGTCTTATTTTTTAATTTCTTTATATTTTCCATAAAGCATCATAAACGTAAAAATGAAAGCTAAGTACAAAAAAAAAAATAAAAAATTAGAGCACTGAAAGTTTTCCTTAAAAGTAACGAGGTAAATAATTTGTTTACTTAAATAATTTCACTTCCTTCCATCCGTAGAAAGAATTATCCTCCCGTAAGTTATCTAAACGTCATGAATGTGCCTTTCATAAATCGTCAAGCGACGCGAAAGGTTATGACCTGCTTTGTTTTATTTTCAAATTACATTTTTTCGGCGCAGAAGCTAAGCTTGGTTCAAAATATTTTAAATAAACAGTATAATTTCTGTTTTTATTAAAATCAGTTTTGAAAAAATAATAATTGATTTTTAAAAGAATATCAAAGTAAGATTTTAATCCTTTTTATCAAATCGAAAAAAATGATTGAAAATGATTGATTATCTGTCCTTTTTTTGACCAAAAAAAAACAATATTTTTAACGAAAATTTCAGACGTGCTAGAAACGATTAAAAAAATGTAAAAAAATACCCTAAAAATACTTTGATCTTTCCTCTTTAATAATAATATGAACATTAGACGATAAAATTTTGTTTTCGTCAAGTTCGGCTTTTTTGTCATCATGCTATGCTCTTTTGTTTACATTTTCGTGGGTGAGTTGTCCCCCTTTCATTCTCATGATGTGTCTTAATCGTGTTTTCAAATTGATTTTGTTAAAAAACAATTGTGTTTTTCCCATTTTCGTCGCCGTTAGAACCACCACAAGGTAATTTTATGTAGTCCTGTGAAGTTTTATTTGAAATTGGCAAAAAAAAATGTAGGAAATTCGATCCAATATATAAACGTTACAGACACACACACACACAATCTGTGTTTTATAATAAGTAAGATAACTGTAATATACCACCAACAGAAGGGAGATAACCCCTAGAGACACAAGAGTTAGGTCCCCTCCGGACATCCGGAATCTTAATCAGCAGCTTGGCAGCAAAAGGGGAATACGAGGCCACCATGACTCGAGGGACAATCAACAACCATCCTAACATCCTATCAACACATTAATCGGTGCCTAGCAAGCATCGATAGCCTCTTGCGCAGAACATTACAATAACTAACAATAATTTATACAAAAATAAGAGAAAAAATATAATTTGATTTAATCCACCTTATGATAATATAATAAAAAAAAAAAAATAGGAAAAATATTTTTTAAAATAATTGGAAATCATTTCCCTAAAAATATTAAACTATCAAAAATCATTAATAAAAATACAGTTAAAATCGGTTATAGTTGTATGAATGATATGGAGAAAATAAATAAACATAATAAAAAAATATTAAACAAAAATAATAGCAATTACATTGACAAACCCACAAAATGGCAACAAGAATTGTAATTGTCAAAATAAAAACAATTTCTCACTTAATAAATGTCTAATTAATAATATGATTTATAAAGCAGCTGCATCAAATAACATTAACACAAAAAATTTGTATAGGAGCAAATGAAACAACTTTTTAAGAAAGATTTAACAATCATAAAATGTCATTGAAAATAGATATACACAAATAATACAGCATTATCAAAATTTTTATGGAGTCAAAAAGAAAAAATATATCAACTAAAATTAAATGTGAAATCCTAAAAAAAGTACCCCCATATAATATTAATAATAAAAAATGTAGACTGTTTAGAAGAAAAATCTTGTATAATAAATTTCAATAATCAAATTATTAAACAAGAAAAATGAATTAATGGGTAAATATGCAGACATTTTGATAAATATTTACTTTACAACTTACATACTCTGTATAATAATAATAATAATAATAATAATATGACATTATATAATAAACAGAATACAATACATACACATATATAAAAACAAAAGATAGGCATACAAACAAAAATAATAATGAAAATAAAAATTACAAAATATACAATTGAAAAACAATTATGTTTATGAAGGAACATGTCAGCACATTTACAAACATGAACATGTATGCATCTCTAACAGAGTTAAAAAAAAAAAAAAAAAGACACAAATATGAAAACACAGATATTCATTACAATTGGAAATATTTAATATATGCATTAATTCCTTGAAAAGTTGGACATATGAGCCAGGTACTACCTACCTAGGTTTCACAACATTGAATCCCATGTGGTGAAACCTAGGTAAGCAGTGCCTGACTCATTAGGATTTATTTATTTACCTTTTCTCTACTTAGCATAATGAAAACTCTTCGTTTTAACTTATTACTCGCTGTTTTTTTTTTTTTCTTTGTACCAGAAATTTAAGGTACTGGACGATTTCTTTCGTCCTGTTTGGAGGTTTCTGGTACTTTTTTTTTTTTTTTTTTTTTTTTTCTTTTCAAATTTTTTTCCTTGGATGCCAATTTGTTTGAAAATTGTGCTATCCAGGTTTTATCACCCACCAAGTTTAGATTTACATTATATATGTGTGCAAATATATCGAAAAATAGGAAAGAACACGTTAGGTTAATAATCCAATGTTTTTCAGTATTTTTGTTTTTAGTTTTAAAAAAATAGTGTTTAATACATAAGTAGAGCCTAAATTATAATTATTTTAAAAAAAATATTCCATTGCTACATAAGAGTTCTCATGTTTCAAAAACAGGAGCTAAAAACTTCAATGTAATTATAAAAATTAAATTGAATTAAAGTATCAAGCTCTGTTTCATCTTCAAGTGAAATGTTTGGAATAACTAATCTTGAAATTTACGCAGCTTTATAAGCATATTCATTCATAATATTAATTACTATGGAAACAGCTGAAGCAATTATTTCAATAATGGGCAGAAGGGTTAACATTGTATCAACATATTAGTTTTGGAAAGAGGTCAAGTCAAGGTAGGGTCGGGAGGGGGTTCACAGGTTTGAATCCTGCCAGAGAGAACATATTTTCCTTTAATAAGATTTCTCAAATATTCAGGCCAGTAGACGAAAATAAATAAATAAATATACTGTTTAATAAATAAATGGGGTGTCTACTTAAATATAGGTATCCACTAAAAATAACACTTCAAGTGATAAAATCTGTCAGATTAATAAATAAAAAATCCATCAATTTAGAAATTACAAAGATGTCTTTAATATAGTATGCTGTCTTTAACATGCAATAATTTGCCATTTTTAACATAGGATAAGTTTTATATGAAAGACAAATCTTTTCAGCATTTAAGTAACATTCTATTGTTACATTGTGGACACAGCTTTTTTTTTTTTTTTTAAACATAAGTCAGACTTTTCTTTCTCTAAATTTATCAGTTGAATTTTATATTCATAAAGGAACGACAACTCTTGCTCTTGTCAGCTTAGATTTGTTGACAAAAATCAAATCAGAATCAATGGTACAAAATTTGAAAAGGTAAATTATATATATTGTCCTCATAAGAATTGGTTTTAACTGAACATAAATATTTTTAAAACTCCAGGCTATAACATCGTATGAATGCAAAGATGAACCAGCTTTAAGTGGTGAGGAATTGTTAGAATTGGGAGAAAACCTATTGGAACAACCAAGATACAAAGATGATTTTGGAGAAGACTTTCAGCAAGAACTTAAGTAAGTTTGATAAAACAGTATTACCTTTTTTTTATTCTGATTATTAATTTGTAAGAGGCAACAAAAGAAACTTTTTGCTTTATACTTATTAGCTTTCCTTGTATTTTTGACTAATAAGATTCTTGGTTTTATCGGACTTGTATATTGTAATTAAATTAATTGCATATTTAAAACTTGATATGAGTTTATAACTAGAGTGTCTAGTCATAAACCTATGACTTTTATATCTTGTATAAAATCTTTGAATAACAAAATTTACTGTTAGTTGAGTTAGTGTGATTCATTCTCAGAAACAAAAGCCCCACAAATGATAGCATTCATAATGCAACTGACTCTGTTCTTTAGTTCCCTCCTTGCTGAGCACCCCCACCAAAAAAAAAACAAACCAAATACATTTTATGCTGAAATTCAAAAATTTAAATATCAATCTGATAGAAGAAAACCTGAAAATTATGAAAATAAATTTTTTAGGAAATTCTTTCTCCTCACAAAGTCAGTTTTTTTTTTTTTTTATCTTTATCATGTCCATCCATGTCAAAGAGTGGACAGACATGACAATACCAGAACTCCTGAGCATCATTGTCAACAGATCATCCTGGAGGATGTTGTCTGTTTTTTCTGCCCTTTGGTCCCCTAATGATTGAAGCAGTCAAGGGACTGATCATGATAGGATGAAGTAGTTGAACAAAATGGGAGATTTCATTCTGCAAAAACAGCTGTACTCGTTCAAGTAAATCAAACTAAGGAACTGGAACACTTTATGGTGTTATTATTAATTGCACAGTCGAAAATATTGATGTTCCCATTATCCAAATTATTGAGGTTCTTATAAGGAGAAGAAAATAAAATACAAAATGGCAGCCAAGTACATAATGCTTTTCCAATTTCTATTTATTTCTATAATTAGAAAAAAAAACTTTAGTTTGGATTAATAAATGATTGTTTGCAAGGTAAAAACGTTTTTGCTTTGTAAACTAAGAAATTGTTTCAGTTTCATTCAAATGTTTTTAATATGCTTAAACATTCAGGAAAATATTCAGGGTTCTCTTGATTATCACTTCCCAATTTTTTGGACTGTGTGTTTCTTGCTTGTTTTTCTCTTTGTGGTTTTGAAAGCAAATGTTATGGCTTCTAACAACTTTCAAGATTGTATTAATTTTAGTATTTTAGTTATAGTCCTATAATAAATTTATTTTTCAGGGATTTTCTAAATTTAGTATGTAGCAGAATTGGTAAAGTCTGGGGACTCCACAAATTGTATTCTATTAAAAGAGAAGATAGATCGGGTATGGTATATCTTTTTACATTTATATATAAATTCAGTATTTGTTCTACATCCCTAATTAAAATTTCAGTTTATCAAAGTAAATACCTGAAAGTAGTATTGTTAAAATGATGATAGACTCTATTATGAAATCTTAATTGTTCCTTGGATTTATTTGCAATATTTACATTTTGGTTTTTCTTTAAATCTCTGAAGTCCATTTAATGGTAAATGTATGTCTACATGCATATATACCAAATGCAAAGATTTTTATAAATAAAATATATTCATGTGTTTATCATGTTTTGAATTATATTTTATATACAATTATAGAATGTATTATTTAAGACATTAACAATTTCATAAAGATTATTTTGAAAATGTTTCAACCATATAGAAAATGGTTTAACATTATCTTAATTTTCTAAGACAACCAGCCTTATTGCAGTTGGAATTAATTTATTGTAATATTGGCAAATATTTATGTTTGGACAAAAACAAACAAAACTAAATCATTCATATGTTTATTATTTTTATTATTGTTAATAGCTGAGCATTGGTGGTATTTTGTAGTTTCTGTTAATATATAACCTCTGTAGAGATTTTAGATTACTAAAAACAGATTCCTGTTCATTTACCAGATTATGTAACTAGATGAAACTAAAAGCATGATGTCATATTTGAATAAAAATGAAATTTAAAATGCTAAGATGTGTCATTCATTTTTGTAATAGTTATTTTTCTATTTTTGCCTTCGACATGAGATTGCTTTTTTTCTTTTTTTAAAAAACATATTTTCACTTCTTCCTTTTGATGTTTGGCAGTTTTGTTTCAACTGGACCGAATTACAAAGACTCAGTTCCAAAGATTTTTAGAATGCTGTCGACATAAATATTTAAGATCAAAGATTGAACCTGGTGAGTAGTCTTTGGATATTTTACCATTTTGGAGAATTATCCATATTAATAACCTTGATCACAGTAAAGAAATCATAAATTTCTTCTCTTGTAACTCATAAGATATTTCTCTACCTTTCTTAATATAAGGGTTGATTGATAAGTAAGGTCTTCAATTATATAAAACAAAATGTTAGATAGACTAATAAAACTGGTATCAAAATGAAGTAATTTTTTTTTTTTTTTTTTTTTTTTTTTACCAGTTTATTTTCCATCATTGCTGCTGTCCATATTTCCAAATGTTCTATCCACTTTCATAAAAAGAAATTTTTGGTTTACTTTTGATCCATAAGAATTTCAACATCAGACAAAAAAAAATGTTGATCTTTCAAAGCTTCATTCAGTTTCAGGCATAATCAAAAATTTGATTTTGCCAAATTGTAGCTGTATGGAGGGAGTGTAACAACTGTGGATTTCAGGCTTTTCATTATTTGTTGAATTATTGCAATTTAAAAAAAAATCTCTTTGCAGACCTTATTCTGGCCATTCAATATTTGAGTGCTTGTAAAGTTTCATAATACCTTAGTGAATTCATCATAATTCAGAAATTCCTGCTTTATACATAACTTGGACATAATACACATGACTAATAAACACTATTACTCATTGCCATCACACTGTGAATTGATACTAAGCACATTTCAGCAGGACTTTTATATACTACCAAATATAAATTCAAACATATTTTTAAGGTATATAATTAGTGATTCTACTTGGTAGATCTTATCGATCAACAATGACAGTTTCCAAATTAGCCTATTCAAATTTCTTTTAAATCAAAATAATCTTGAGAACATGAAAGGTCTAATTGCCATGTTCCATAAAGTGAACATGGATTCAAAATAAGGTATCAAACAACTCCATATCTCCATCTATTCAAGATAACCTCATAAGAGGGAAATACATAAATAATTTGTTTAAAATTTGATTTATTTAATAAATTCAGTTTTTGAAGAAAATGAGTGATTATTGTTGTCTACCATTATTAAATTTAACATACTTTTCTTTCATCTTAATTTTTGGTTTTTAATCAGAAACTTGCAGTGGGCAAAATAATTAAGACTAAACTCCCCGTGAAACTCAAACCCATGTTCCTTTTTGCCTTGGGGAAGCTTTGATAACCATGTCAACTGCTCTTATCATCTGAGCTACAGGGAACTCTACAAATCTAATATTTTAAACTTGTTCTTCACTTGATCACTTACCATTATAGTTATTTTTTTTTTACATAAGTAGTTAAAATATTGATTTCTTTTTTTTCTTTTTAGATGCTGCCCTGTCAAATATGAATTTTGACTTGTATTCCTTTTTATGTTTACTATCTGAGTTACACTAGAAGTCACATTTTTTATTAATTCCAATTTGCATAGTTTGTTACTATAAACAAACAGTCCAAGAAAGTTGCAATTAAAAAGCAGATATTAAGATGAAAGAAAAATAATCATCAAAGTTTATAATGCTTGACCATTTATAAACTAAAATTAAAAATATTGTTGACTTGATAAGTTCATTTATGCAGTGTTGAATCTTTAATTCATTCTTTACATTTTAGTTTTTCTATCATACTCGCTATATAAAACTAAAAATGTTTAGAAAATTATTAATTCAAATTTTTTTTTTTTTTTTTTGGCATTGCAAATATTCATTTGTGGATATCGTTATTTTAGGAACTGCTGTTGGAGCCGTCTGTGCTCAAAGTATTGGCGAACCAGGAACACAAATGACACTTAAAACCTTTCACTTTGCTGGGGTGGCATCTATGAGTATCCTTTTTGTTTTTATTAGCAAAACTTAGAAAAATTAAATAATAGGATACATATTTCTGCCTGAAAAGGATGAAAGTAACCTTGAATAAAGCTTTTCGAAATCACAATTTAAATCTAAATAAATATTTTTGTTAATATTTCAAGGTTTATTCACATTAATATTTGTTAATGAAATATTGATTGGCTACAAATATGTTTTTAAAATTACTGTCATTTATTTCGTTTTAATACATATAGTTTTCTGAAATAATTCTAATATGAGAATATGCTCTTCTGTTTGATGTTCTGATTAGCAATAACCATAGATAATTTTTTTACTGCCTATTTTCACTGTATGATTATTAGCTTTGTTAGTACATAAAAGGATAATGATGCTGAACACCACCTATATAAATGTTAATGTGTCAAAACATTTGTTCAAAATGTATTATAGCTGTAGGCATTTAACTCTTAACAAAAAAATATTATTACTGTTTCTTTCTCATTCTGTTAAAAATTAATGAAAGTTTTAGAAACTTTGGGATACTATTTAAAAAGTGCATGTCTCTCAGTTACTAGGCTTCTTGAGGGAAATAAGTCTTAGTCTTGTAGATACAACACCAGAAAAAAAATCCACAATATTTGTTTATCAATACAGTTTTCACATCCCCCAAAAATTATGTCTAGAATAAAATAAAAAGAATTAAAAATTACTTGACATGGAAAACTACCCAATTCAGCATGAAATTACACATAAGGTTGATGTACCAATAAACACAATATCTTGTCTCACCTTTAGGAGTTACAGTTTTATGTTCCTAGTATAGAGAATAATAACTAACTTTAATACTATTTGCAAACTAATCTTAAGTGAAAACTAATTTTAAAACAGAAAACCACTTTTCCATTTGAAGTTAGGCATGTAACTGTAAAATCCGTGATACACTCATGGTATAAATAACTGAAATTTTTTGTAGCCCCTTTTCCCATTTTTCCTTAACTGCTTAGACATTACTCTTGGTGTGCCTCGTATTAAGGAAATCATCAATGCTACAAAGAATATCAGTACACCAATTATTTCTGCTCAATTGGAAGTTGACGATGACCCTGAAAATGCAAGAAGAGTTAAAGGTCGAATAGAGAAAACACTCCTTGGTGAGGTTAGTATATTATTTCTGTATTTTGAAATGTGATAGGAATTCAGCAAAATGTAGAAGAGTCTACATTTATTATAATAGTATTACTGACAACAGATTTCATAGTATGAGGGGTACTGAAATGTTCTTAGCCCTTCTCCCTAAAAAAATTTGATGTTTGATTATTTGGGAAGTATCTTTGGTCAAGAATTTTTGAATAGCCTATAGTACACATTAGTTAATAGTATATATATTTTTATGGTCCAGAAAAAACATTAATTCCAGTTTGAAATAGTAATTGATTAATTTTCCAGAACTTCATTTTTGTGAAAAATATTCCTCTTCTTCTCTGCCATTGTTTACAGTCAAATCATACTGAAAGCACTAGTTTCTTCCAGATCTCCAAAAGTTAAGCATTAAGTAGCCTGTTCATTACTTAGATGAGTAACCAGTAAGCAGCTCAAGGCCCGCATGCCCAATTAAAGAAATCTCAGTAAAGAAATAATTCTACTTTGCCATTCTTTGCTACTTTTAATCCTTGATAATTTTACTAAAAATTATAAAAAAAGGACAGTTTGCAGTAATGATTATTTTAAACAATGATATGGATGTGTATCTAGTATAATGGTTATTGGTGTGGAATTGGCATTCCAAGTTAAAATTTCTACCAAATTTGTTGTACTCACTTTCACACAAATACCCTTGAGAAAGTTATGAATACATCTCTTCTCTTTCCAGCCATGGATTAAATAGCAGGGCAGACTGAACTCTTCTAGCATTGATTGGCAACAAATCTAGGACTAGGATAACTTTGAATTCAAAACCAGTTGGACATGGGGCTGTCTGCTCCACTCTGTAAAAACCTATTTGCTACAGAATACACAGCTACAAACTGTGGCGAGTCTGTGGTCTTAACATAGTGAGGTTGTTACCCTATTCTTTACAGGGGAAGGGAACTAAGGATGAGGATAGAAACAGAAATAGTCTTATCCTTTTTGTCAGTGCCCCCAAATTATTGGTCTTATGATTTCTGTAGATGAGACAGCACATTAATTAAAATATTTTTCTTTGTTAATTGTTTTATAAATTCTCTTTTTCTTTGTAAAGGTTTCAGAATATGTGGAAGAAGTTTATCTGCCAGATGACTGCTTTTTACTTGTCAAATTGGATCTTGACAGAATCAAACTTCTTAAGGTAGATAACAATTTCTAGAAAATTCTCTTTAAATAAAAACAAAATGGGGTTTTGATTATTTACCTTAATTTCATTACCCATTATGATGCAAAAACCAGTGACAGATGATAGTTTTAAATTCTTTTTAGTTAGATACAAGATTTGCATATTTCTGTATAATTTTTTTTTTTAACCAGGCTTTTGAGATCAGCTTGCTAATCACTACATTTAGTGATTATTTAGTGAGCTGATCTCAAAAGTATGAACTATGAATTTAGTCTTTACTCATTGGAATATATAGGTATATGTCAAATGTAGTTTAGTTTAAGTTGGGTTTTATTTAATTTAATAAAGAGATAATGTAATTTTATGAAAACTTTTCTTATTTAAGTTGAACTTTCCTGATAGTGAACTAACAAACCTCTGAATCTGTAAATTAATTATAACTAATTTTTGTTTGTGACTGTACATCTTGTAAGTGAAATGAATTTAGAAACAAAAGCTTTACATGTTCTATTGATGTTGTCTATTAAACTGTCATCTGATAATATGTATTAAATATCATCATACCATTGAGAGAAAAATTACAATTAATAATTATAGAGATAAAAACTATTTCTTTACCTCTTTAGATATTAATTTTATATTAAATAATTATTTTTGTTAATCAAAGCTTTACTTGTTTCAATTTTTGACTTTGTTCTAATATTTATTTTATTCTTTACCAGTTGGAAGTGAATGTTGACAGCATTGTTGATTCCATCTGTAACTCCAAATTGAGAATCAAAAGAACAGTTAGTATATAACACATTTTTGGAAAATGTACTCTAACCATTTTTTTCCTATTTTAATAAATTTAATTTTTTGTATAATTAATTTTAAAATTTTGTTTCGAGTTTAAAAATGGAATTGTAGCAAAGAAACCTAGCATAGAATGTTATATGAATTTTTCTTGTCAATTTTGTATGTCGATTAATCCTTATTAACGCAGTACCATTTTTAAATCACTAACAATAGTTACGGTTCCAACTAAGTGCAGTTGGATGTTCTATCAACATTGTTTCTAGACTTGTTATACTTGTGGATAATTTAAGTTATTAGGATATATCAAAAGTAGTTTTTATTTTTACAAATTTTTACTATTGTTTTCTATTCACATCTAATAAATTTTTTCATCACAAATTGAACAGTGCTATATCCAAATTCCCTTCAGTCAACAGGTTCAACATAATACCACTATTTAATATAACATAAAAAAAGAAAAATTTTGCTTGCTTGATTACACTGGCCTGTGATGTTTTCAAGGTCAAATATATAATAGCTGATTTTAAGGTAGTTTTTTTTACACTGAATCCAAAATTCATATTCATTTTTTTTTTAACCAGATCAAATTTTTAAGATACAAACTCTTACTTGAAATATATAGGACAGTATTATGACATAATTTTCTTGTTGAATTAAACAAATAATGCTAAATTTAGTGCTGGTATATTCACAGAAAGTTCATATTGTGCCATAGTAAACTGCAAAATACCCAAAAGAAGCTATCTGTCTTTTTAGGGACATCTCGTTTCAAGCCCCAGCAGTAGTCAGCAAGAAAGTTTACATCCCACTGGCCTTGGTAGCGCTCTTCCATAATGCAAATGTCTTGGTGAATGTCTTGCTCTTCACTCAAATCTCCACAGTTCTTTGGAAAATAGTCCAAGTGTGACCCCCAGAAAGTGCAGTTTGACTGACATTCGTTCCCTGTGTCGGGGGAAACTCTTCAGTAGCCCTTCAATTTCCTTCTTGTATTCTGCACTCTGGTGATTTACCAGGAAGTTTGTAATTACTGACTTCAATGACTGCCAGGCAGACAGTTCAGCTTCGCTCAGTGCTTTGTCAAACATTGGGTCCTTCATGAGTTCTTTTGAGGGCCGTCAAATATACCAACCTTGAGTTTATCCATGGGAAGTTCTGGATGAAAGCAAACTCACTGCCTTCCCTGTTCATTGACTTCACAAAGTTCTTCATTGATGTGTAAGGGTGGAAGCAGTATTTTGTTCGGTTCAATGAGACTGAATGCAAGCCAGGTTTTAACCCTTGTCTTAATGGCCACACTTGTCTGACATAATGTTGGTCATCAGCCTGGCTGTGCCAGAGTCACAGAAAACAAGGACACTTTGTGTACCCACCTTGGAGCCCTAGGACCAGTCCAACCACCGTAAGATCTCCACAGATCAACCATTTGTGCTCCTGGTAGTTAACAGCAGACAAATGACCGATGATGTAAGTTTCTTTCATTTGTACTGAATGCTCAATAGGGATAGATGAAGAGCTATTCCCATTATGCAGAAGAACTTTTTTGAGATTTCTGCTGGATGAGTCAATGAAATGTCTCCATTCCGTAGCATCATACTTGAAACCCATTGATTTGATCAATCCAGCAATGTTGTTGCAATAAACCAATGATGACTTATCCTGGAACATGAAAAACTGTCTTAATTCTCTCCCACAGTCTCAATACCAGTAGAACGTTGTTCCTGGTGCCAACAGATCTTTCTCTTTGAGATGTGAATCCCAGTAGCTGAAAGGTTCATGTTTTGTGTCAGGTCATTGAGTTCTGTTTGTGTCAAAGGTACTTGCTGGTTGTCCTCTTCTCGCTTGTGTGCATCATTCCCAGCTACAACAGTCATGTCACTATGTTCAGAATCAGAGCTATATTCCAAAAGGAAGGTCTGGGCCATGAGGGATTGGTCTTGTAGCAGAAGGAACATTGGGGTATTGGATGTGATGTTAGGAAGAACCACGCTACTGCAGATATAACAGAACCTGTCAGGATTATTCTTGTACTTGTGATCCATTCTTACAGGAATACAAATGTCAAGCTGAAAAGTGAAAAACTAAATCAGCACTCAGCACGTTGTTGACACTTGTCACAGTACATTAAAATCGTTTTAAGTTGAGGGATAAACCCCACTCTAGGTATGTGACTGTTAATGATTAGGGTGGTACACTGTAGTTAGGTACATATACAGCATGCTATATTAAACATCAGGCACCCACGATCAGCTCTGACAAGTAGTCCACAGGCTTTTGAATAAGTGTTATTATTGTGAACAACTTGTGAAGTATTCAAGCACATCTTAAAAACCAGACCTGACCAAATACAATAAATGGTATTTTTGAATTCAGCAGAAAATGGCAATCATATATCACTTGATAAACCTTTGACCTTTGGTAGGGGAGAAACTTTTAACACAGGCCAATGTTATCAATCTTTATTGTCCACGCAGTCTTTTTTTTTTTTTTTTTTTTTTTAATATATTCCTCATTACTTATCTCTGACTCTTTCTTTCTTTATTTAACTTCCCATTTCTGCTTATGTTTTTAGATATTTTTTCTGTACATATTATTTGAGAAAATTTTTTTTTTCTTTCAGCAAATTCAAACACACAGTGCATCAGTGATCACAATCTCTCCTCAGGAAACTTCCAAAAGTTCCCTGTATTATGTGATGCAAATGTTGAAAAAAGAAATTCCTGAAGTCATGATAAAGGTATGATTCTTTTTCTACAAATTGTTTATAATACTATACACATTCGTTTTTTTTATCATTCTTTTGAGGAATGTGCTTTCTATCTTTCTACCGTTATATAAGGGATGTGAATTAAAATTTTGCTGGAAACTTTCTTGCTGCTTGCTTAACAATAAAGAATAATAACCTGTATAAAAAAAAGCAACAAAAATAAATGAAAGAAAAACTACACAAAAATGAATGATAATGCTATGTTTAACCCTTTTAAGTCAGAAGCATCCAAATACACCCATAAGTTTCATATGCTTACAGTTGGAGGGCATCTGAATGGGCCTGCAACTGAGTATCACTGTATTTCAATACATAGCATTAACACCCATCACATGGTCAAGTCTTTTGTCCAGTCACCTTTGTCAAGCCTGTTGTATTGAAGAAAGAATGAAAAATGTGTTCTTGCAAAATATAAAGAGGGTATCTAAATGTAACTGTGTTCCAAGATGATTGTGTCCACACACACATAAGGTGCTATGGCTGCAGTACATGTGGTGCTCCTATGACTCCAATGGGAGATGGAACTTGTAACATGTTGAGATTCTACTGAGGTTGAGGGTTTTCCTGGAGCTAACCTTTATTTTCTTTTGTTTTGGATTCTTGTAATAAATACATTTTTCATTGCCAGTAACAATCTATAAATAAAATGACTGTTTCCTGTGTTGCTCAAGAAGAGAAAAAGAAAGTGTTTAAGTGTGACTTATACACCTTTCCATAAATTCTGGTGAACCTTTTTTTTTTTTTTTTCAATTCATTTTCTTATCTCCTGAATATTTTCTAAGTAGTTGATTAATTCAGTTCTAAATTTATCTCCAAGTTTTGATTTACACTGCATGATCAAAAGTTCTTTCAATCCATCAGCATTTAAACTCTGACATCTTCCACAGTATTCTTTGTTCTTGAATTCAAAATACTTTAAACCTCACAAACCATTCCTGAAACATACTTGTAAATGAATCTTTACTGTAAGCTTCAGTCATCCACACACAAGCTGTAGTGATCGAGATAATGCTTACACTTCAAGCTATTTCGGCCTTGTTCTGCTGGGATCTGACCAGCTGTATGTCTACGGATAAGTGGTATTCACTTACCAACTTTCCCAGTGTGTCTAGCCTCCTTCGAATGAGCATCTCGGTCGCAGCCTTTGTAACGTATCCAGCCTTCCCCGTAAGAGTGTCTGATATCCACTTATACACGCATGCGGAATCCGTGAATAAATGCAATACCTTTGCATTCCATTGAGGGGGCGGTGACTCCCTAATAACGGCATCTAATTCTGACAGGTTGATATGTTATTGTATCCTTCTCTTGGCGTATCCTTCCACGACAGTGTCACCTACTTCAAGAGACACTCCTGTTGTAAGGGAGCTCGCGTCGACCCAGACGTTAAATTCACATCCGTCAACGCACCACATTTGGTACGACGGGTCGTTTTGACGCACCCTAGTAATGACTTCCGCTATCATGTGTCTAAGGGAGCATCATTGGTTGTGTCATCCCAGCCGGAAGTGACAGCAGTCACCTGACGTTTAATAAAATGCAGTTGTATGCGGATCCACTCGCCCACGGGAAAATGTCCCACCAGCTTTCCACATAACAAAACACGCTGCGTCGGGTCATGTGTTTGGGAATGTCCGGGAGCTTCGCTTCCACGTTTCCAGTACAGCATGTTGTGCTCCCCCAGACCTGCAAGCCGAAAGCACCCGAGCACCATCCTCCAGTCGTTCTGGGTTTTTACATTCGAGCCCAAAGTCAGCAAGATGCTTTTCACCTGTGAAGCAGGTACTAAGGTTTCGTTGATGTAGATGTCGTCAATGTAGGCTGACGCCGCTTGATTTAATTGTCTCATCCTGGGATAGCACAGCATCCACGATGGCTTTCATGATGGCCGGCGCCACATTGAGTCCGAATCCCATTCAGGTTAAGCAGTACCTCGTCCCATTAAGGATCACCGTCTGAAATGGCCACAGTGACCGGTGCACGCACGCCTGCAAGTAGGCCTTCAAGGTCAATCACAGAGACATTGGATCCCTTCTGTTCGCCATTCTCTCATTTTTGCACACACATCAGCATGAGCTGTGTATGTGTCTACATGTTCGTTCAGTTCTCTATAATCTAGTACAGGGCGACCTTTCCTTGTTCTTTTGTACCACGGCCATCAACGGATGAGGCCTCTTGGAAGACCAAGCTCTTCCTCGATATGGAGTCAGCCATCCGTTATCCAGCCACACCTGCAATTCGCGCGCTGGTATTCTTCCTGACACGTCTTCGGGCACCGAATATTCGGACACTCGGTTCTGGAGTTTTTCTGGTGGGTTATTTTCCGACCATTTCCAAAATGCTGTCCATGTCTTCGTCCTTTGGTCGAACTCTGCGCTAAAGTCGGGTTCGTTGATCTTCAAAGTAGCACAGATGGGCGGATCAGAAAACTTGACTTCGCCTGCCTCTGTAATGCGTACGCCACCCAGCTCCTTAATAATGTCCATCCCAAGGAGCAGATCGAAACCTCAAAATATAACACACAATCTCCTCCAACAGTTGCCCCGCTCCAGAGAAGCTTAAGAATAAAGAGTTTGATGCCCATGAGTGTCACTTATGTGACGGGGGAGTGTAGTGAACGAGATAATCAAGTACCCCGGAAAAAGTTTGTGTTTTGTGTGTGATTTGGGGAAGGATTGCCAAAAAGTAGTCAGCAAAACTCTTATAGCGACTTACCTCGTCAACCCAAGCGACAAAGCGTATGCGTGTATTCTGTCGAAAAAAAAGAAACAAGTCCATCGCAGGAGTCGCTATAAGAGTATATTAATATGCAAATTACGGGCATCCTATCCCGGCTGTCGATTTAATGGAAAAAATAGGTTCTGCCGATAAAAAAGCAGTTGGTGTTGTCGACTGGGAAGGAAAATTCACGGGCAGTTTTACACGGCGTTCGTGAGTTATTTTCCTGCATTGCGTTACAAGTGATTTTCTTTCTTTCTTTGTGTTGTGAAAGCCACAAATTTGCTTTGAGAACGCTTACACTTCATTAACTGCATTTTTGTTTTATGAATAATAAGAGGTTTCAAATGTACATCTTATAATCAACCAATACTTTTTCACCAAAATAAAGTAAAATTATCACTTTTTGCTCCCATAATGATCAGTTGCACTCTCCAGTTATGACAGACAATTACACTCTCAGTGAGGTTCTTTGGTCTCAAGTTCAATCCAGACCTAAAATCTAACTCTTTAAAATCTAACTCTTTAAAATCTAACTCTTTAAAATCTAACACTTTAAAATCTAACTCTTTAAAATCTAACTCTTTAAAACTCTTTCTAACTCTTTAAAAACTAACTTTAAAATCTAACTTTTTAAAATCTAACTCTTTTCTAAAAATCTAACTTTAAAATCTAACTCTTAAAATTAACTTTTAAAATCTAACTCTTTAAAATCTAACTTTAAAATCTAACTCTTTAAAAATTAACTCTTTAAAATCTAACTCTTAAAAAATCTAACTTTAAAAAAACTTTTTAAAAATCTAACTCTTTAAAATCTAACTCTTTAAAAAATTAACTTTTTAAAATCTAACTTTTAAAACTCTTTAAAATCTAACTCTTTAAAATCTAACTCTTTAAAATCTAACTCTTTAAAAAATTTAAATCTAACTCTTTAAAAATCTAACTCTTTAAAAAACTCTTTAAACTTTTAAAATCTAACTCTTTTTCTAACTCTTTAAAAACTAACTTTTAAAAAAATCTAACTTTAAAATCTAACTCTTTAAAATCTAACTCTTTAAAATCTAACTCTTTAAAATTAACTTTTAAAATCTAACTCTTTAAAATCTAAACTTTTAAAATCTAACTCTTTAAAAAAATTTAAATCTAACTCTTTAAATCTAACTCTTTAAAAATCTAACTCTTTAAAATCTAACTCTTTAAAATCAACTCTTTAAAAATCTAACTTTAAAATCTAACTCTTAAAAATCAACTCTTTAAAAATCTAACTCTTTAAAAAAACTCTTTAAAATCTAATCTTTAAAAATTAACTCTTAAAAAATCTTTAAAACTAACTTTAAAATCTAACTCTTTAAAAAAATCTTTAAAATCTAACTCTTTAAAATCTAACTCTTTAAAATCTAACTCTTTAAAATCTAACTCTTTAAAATCTAACTCTTTAAAATCTAACTCTTTAAAATCTAACTCTTTAAAATCTAACTCTTTAAAATCTAACTCTTTAAAATCTAACTCTTTAAAATCTAACTCTTTAAAATCTTTAAATCTTTAAAATCTAACTCTTTAAAATTAAAATTTTAAAATTCAACTCTTTAAAATCTAACTCTTTAATCAAAAGATGCTGGAAAAGTGGTCAGCTCATTCTATCACTTCAAGAAGTACCTGACTAGACCAAAAATCAGAGTATTGCTGCCATATCTGGGCTAGAACTTTTCATTTCTGGTCTTCCAGTCTTGATAGAGTTCAAAATCATTGACATGGTCTTATAGGGAAAGTCTTATTCTCAACTTTGTAGCCTCTTTCCCATAGATGCAGCATCACAAATCTACCACTACTCTCTTGCTATTTCCATGGCAAATGTTCAGATGAGCTCCGTTCTTTAGTTCCACATGTTACTTCCATAGAGTCAAATCCCCTTCTTTTCCTCTGTATTTCAAATGTGAGGAGAGTTTTATTCAGCATTTTCCTAAGAATTGCTTCTTTGTGGAACCAATTCTAGTGAGGATGCTTCCCTAAACACTACATTCTTAACCTCTTCAAATTAAGAGTCACTTATAATCTATCCACCTTATACTCATAATCTTCATTTCCTACCACATCCTCTTTCATTTACACCATGCACCTCCTTCATCATGACCTCTTTAACAGTAGCCCTGAGTGGCTCCCAAGACTTGTATTGGGTGAAGTTTATTTTTTTTTTAAATCACACAATAGAACTGAGTAAATGTAAGACATTTTTAGTTTTATTTAACATTGTACAAATGATTGTGTTGAGAGCTTTTGATAAAAGCAATATTTTTGTATTTAGTTTGTACAATTTGAAGATATTTAAAACTCTAAAACAATTCTTGTTAAAAACTTTCACTTCTACTTTTTGTTATGACTACTCATTTTTTATATTCAACCTTTACTACTGCAGGTAAGTTGTTTTTATGAATGTTCACTACATTTGGGAGAAGGAAATCTATTATAATTTTACTGAAATTTTATATTTTGTTTAGGGGATTCCTTCAGTAACAAGAGCTGTCATTCACCAAGATGAAAAGAAGGCAAATCACTACAAATTGTTAGTTGAAGGAGACAATCTTAGAGCTGTCATGGCTACTCCGGGTAATTGTCATCATCTTTATTGTATATTCAAACTAATTTATCATGTTTATAAAAGAGCTAACCAATGCCACTTTTTTTTCTCTTAATAATGAAAAAACATTGATTGTATGTGTATAGATTTATTGTATTAAAATGTATATTAAATATTTCTTTAAGTGACATGTCTCTTCAGAATATAGTTTCATCTCCATGTTCATCATAACCAATTTAATAGTAACACTCTACCTTGTGTGGTTCTCAATCCTTTTATTAGGTGAATAGTATAAAAAAAATATGTAAATTATTATAGCTGCTTGTGAGAAAAGATAGTGTTTTTTTTCTTTCCATTACTTTCTCTATGAATCTGGAGTTTTTCTTCAAGACTGATTGCTAAGCAAAGCTAGAGATCCCAGTCTTCTTTACTATTTAAACCATAGAAATGAATTCATGCTTTCCTGAGGGTATTTGTATTGAATGAACAGAATGTTTCAGTCAGAATTTGAACTCTGCTTGCTGATTTCATTTTCTGTGCAGTTAACTGTTACGGCATTTGTAAGTTCTTTTACGAAATTGTTTCTGTTTATGCATTCTGCTTATTTTTTCCATTGCTATACATAGAAAAAAGGACTTAAATATAATTTATCAAATATGAAAGCTACAGATAAAACCTAAAAATAAACTTTGTATTAAGCTTTTAACCAGTTGATATATTTTTAAGTAGATACTTGTCTTTTTTTGTGTTGAATCTTCCAGATAAAATGAAATATAATAATCGAATGAAACAGTTTCCCTTGAAATGTTTCTAAACTTTGCCTTGGAGATCAATGTACATGGAATTTATCCAAATTCAATATCCTGTTCAAAGTGATTCACTTCTTTCAAAATGATATCTTAACTATATCTAGAGATGAACTAATTATCAATATGAGGGTGTGCTCAAAGGTTATTTCTCCTCTCCATCCACTCCCCAAATTTGGTCAAACATCAGATTTTTATTCATATTTTTTGGATGGGCTTCTTTGTCACTTTTAGAACACTTCAGCACCCCGTCATAGATAAATATGAAAAAAATATGTAGATGTGCATATGTGTTTGTACATATATACTTATATATACATCATTAAGCTTGCAGCCTAATGATGAGAAAAAATTGCTTTTATGCAACAAATATTTATTTTTTAACTTAATCCCCTCCTTTTGAAATGCACCTACTTCAATGTTCAATATTAGTCATTATACAATGAATATTTCAGATAATTCTGGCTAATAAGTACATGTCAAGCTATAGGTTTATTGATCAGATTATATATAGTCCTTCTTGTTCAGACTATTCAGCACTCTTTATATATATATATATATATATATATATATATATATATATATATATGTGTGTGTGAATATGCATAATATCTAATGTTGATATCACAACTCTTCAGGTGAATATGCTCCGAATCTGAAGATTGCAAGAACTGCATGAAACACCGAGTCGTGATTTCAACATTAGATATTATGTATATTCACTATTATATACTTATAGCTCTGTCACATAACATTGAGCACTGTATTTATAACACCTGAGGTAGAAATATACATGTGTGCAAGTAAATGTGTGCATATGTACATTTTTTATCATACCCATACCTATAGGATTAATAGAAATAAAATTTGTCAATTGGCTGATTGATGTTATATTCAACACCTTGACTCCAGAGTTCTGTAGACAAACCTTTTTGTAATTCTTAAATTTGGGAAGTTTCAGTAATTGACTGTAGATTTTTCTAATTTTCGTTATTTTTATACTAAGTTAAAAATTAATTGATGTGCTAGTTATTGGTGTTATATTGTTTAATAGATGGGTAAAAGTCGATCATTGAAATTAGTCAAAAATGTCATTTTTAATATTTGCCTTTTTATATATATATATATATATATATATATATATATAAGGAAGTGCTGAATAGTTCTCACTCTGAGCAAGAAGGGATTTAAAATATGTATTTTGTCAGATTATGCAAAGCTAGTCAGGGAGCTTTTTACTATCCTCCTCAATACTCTTTTTTTCCTCTCTCTCATATATATATGAATAACAAGTATATTAACTAGATTTCACTGTTAAACCACTTGTCCAAAATAATTCATTAATAGCTTAATGAATCACTTTTGAGAAAAGTGAATTAAACAAAAACAAACCTTTTGAATTCAATATAAAATATATCCTTTTAATAATAATCATAGGTTTTATAAAAAATTCATTTGGAAAACAAAAAAGAAAGAGATTGAATTGTCTGTCTTCAAAACAGTAAGAAAACTCGTGAAAGCATAACTAAAATTTAAAATCGAACAGTTAAGCAGTTTATCCAAAGAAAACTTTATTATACTCTGATCTGTTGTAGCTTTTATCAGTGTATTTCGTACATTTCTGGGAATTTCAAACTAAACTTTTTATCACTCTATTGTTCTCTTTTTACTGTCCATATTAAGGGGGATAACTCGTAGTTAATCTGAGTGATGTTACTTTTATTTGTTATTGAGAAGCAAAGAATATGAATTTTAATGCTTTTATCCACTGTCCCATACAGAATTTTAATGCTTTTATCCATTGTCCCATACAGTTGAATGTATCTCATGTACCTGGTGGTTACCAGTTCAATCTCATGCTTTGGTTCAGTGAAGAACAAAAATGAGATAAAAAACATTAACAAGGTATTCCATTGTATAAACAATAAAATTCATTTTGTTTAAATAAAGTGCCTGGTTCCAAATTCACAAAAGTCTACAAAATATAGCAGACAGTTAAGGAATCCTGGAGTGCATAGTGTCTGAAAAATATGCATCTTGAAAATTCAGTAGAACTTTTCAATATTTCCCTGTGTACAATGAAGAGAACAAATTGTATCTGGTGGGATACAATGTCTTCTTACCTTATTGATCAAACACATGCAGCAAATATTCAGATGGTCAAATTCTATGATTTATAATTATTTTTTATTTAATCTAAAGCAATGGTTATTTTTATAACTATAGGTGTTGATGGTGGCCGTACCACTTCAAACAACACTTGTGAAGTGGAGAAGACTCTTGGCATCGAAGCAGCACGGACAACCATCATTGAAGAAATTGTATATACCATGGTAAATCATGGTATGAGTATTGATATACGTCATGTTATGTTGCTGGCTGATTTGATGACTTGTCGAGTAAGTTATTTTTTCTTTTTAATATCAAAGATAGTTTACTTAAAATGTATGGTGAAAAGAATTTTTTATTTAATGTTTTGGGAAAAATTAGTTTATTTGTAGAGTGAGGAATAGTTTATTGAATGTGTTTATGTAAACAAAATATTATGATGTACACAAAAGGTCAAATGTTACTCTAAATTGGCTTTCATAATATAATTGTATATATCATAAAATATATATAAAATCATTTAGTCATCTGATCAGATTTTGGGAAGTTGGTTGGACTGAGAACTTTTCAGGACCACCTCATAAACTAAATTTGTTGAAATCATTTGCACAAAATTTATATTTTGTTGAATGACACTAAACACTACAGGATTTAAGGGAAGTAGCATTTTTTATGTTTTCATTGAATTTTAATTACTATCATTAAACCAAGTTTAGTACAAGGTCACATTTAAAGATTCGAATGTTTTCTGTTGCAGTAGAATATTTTTTCATATGTTTGTAGAATCAGTAATAATATAAATGTCAATTGTCATTTTTCTTTTAGGGAGAAGTCCTTGGTATCACCCGCTTTGGTTTGAGTAAAATGAAGGAGAGTGTTCTTATGCTTGCTTCTGTAAGTAACAGAAATTTTCTATCACTGTTTATATGTACAACGGCAAATTCTAAGTTCATTTTTATGCAGTAATGTTGTCTTGTGTTTACTTTTGTTTTAATTTTCTTGTTTTATCATGTTTACTTAGACTGTTGATCAAGTTCTCTCTTTGCTTCATTGAATGCACCATCTGCTTTAATTGAATGAGTTGTGACTTGCAGAAAATCAAATTTAATGGTATTATATCCAGATTTATCACCCCCCCCAATACTTAACTTTTAATAACTCTGATGAGAGAAAATCAATAAACTGGTTATGCTACCTTTTTGTTAATTGTATTTTGATATTATCACTTTATGGCTATGTAAAAGTTTTTGTTACTCCCTCTTTTTTCTAAGTCTTTCCTCTTGTTGTTTTGACTTGTCCATTTTAAATTTGGTGCCTCCATTAAAATATTTAATAACTTTTAACAGTAATTTTAACATTAGTAACATACAAGAAGCAGTGTTATTTTATGCAACTTTATTAGAAAACTATAGAACATAAAAACCAGAATAAAAAATATCTTCATCTTGAATGAGACATGGCTGACTGATTCAAACTGGGCCTATTTCAGATAAAATTAATTTGAATTTTTGTCTGTCTACATATAGGCATACTTTAATTACTTTTAATTAGTATTTACACTATTTATATTGTTCAGACTATTGCCCTCATCTTTATTGTAATATTCACATTTCAGCAATTGTATGCTCTGGCCTTCTTCAGGTGATATACACTGGAATTTTGAACTAAACCCTTTAATTCCATCCAGCAGGGTAGATTGTTCTAGTTCCACATGCCATGCCTTTTCTGGACACGTCATGAATATGACAGTAAAGATGAGAACAACAGTCCAAACAATTTAAATAGTTACAATACCTCATCTAAGAAATATAGACAGATTTTAATTTGTAGTGGTAATAAAATTTGTTTGGCTCCTTATCCTTGTGAATTTTTTTTCTTTTCCAGTTTGAAAAAACTGCTGATCATTTATTTGAGGCTGCATTCCATGGACAAAAAGATGCCATTACAGGTTTGTTTATTTAATGCTAATAGTGTTATCAGCCTGTTCCTGATAAGGAAATATTTTCGGCATTCATTGTTATGAAATTTTCCGCTTAAAATAATAAAACATTTTCTCTTGTCACATTTCTATATTTTCTTTCACAAATTTTATTGGTATAAGAAAGAAAGTCACATTAAAGAAATATAAATGTAACTTTTATCATAAAGGGGAAACTACTGTAGCAACTATTTCGGTATCAAAAAGCTGTTAATACTGGTTATAACATTGTTGCCTGGCTGTGCTGGCCTGTTGTTGGGGGTGGAATAGAAAATTGCCATAAATGACTATGAAGATACTGATGGCAATTTCTCATGGGCACTACCATTTTTTTCAATCTGCAATACAAATTAAAAACATAACCACTCCAACACGATATAAAAATATTCCATAAAACAAGTTGTATTGTACACTAAGTGCTTGATAGTTTATAATATATATGCTGGGGAATGACATTTCATAGTGCCTTGAAAACACACACACCTATACATATATGAAGAAAAATAGTTTTAATGTATGCTATATTTATAGGATAAAGTGCTCAATATCAGAGATAGAGCATATGTAGATATAAAAGTGATTGAAGTCAACACTTAGAGGTGACACTGTTTCATGCTAAACACAATCATCAGGCCTGATGATCGCATTTAACATGAAAGTTTGTTGACTCAAGTGTTGATTTCAATTATAATCTTTACATATATAAAAGGCAGTTGTCTGTCTGTATGTGTGTGTCTGGCTAAAACTAAAAAATTGCAGTAATTCATGACATAGTAAATATATATACAGACTCATTATCATCATATGATTTGTATTTATGAAGATATTTTAAAATTAAAATGCATTAGAATGCATTTGAAATTCTCAATTAAAAAGTAAAAAACAAATGGAAACGATTCTTATTCCTGATTAGGTTTACCATTCGTTTTTACTTTTTTATTCTGTTGATATTTTTGAAATGCTATACATGTATGTATTTTTAAAATTTCTATTCTCTCAAATTTATTTTCACATCTATAGTAAATAAAAATGCATCTTTAAAAAAATGAATATTAAAACAACAAAGTAAATTTAAAAGAAGAATATTAAATACAATTATTTGATGAAAAGTTTAATATTTATTTATTTATTCAAATATTTGTGTTTTTTTATTTAAACTTTAAAAAAATAAACCTCATTGTTTTTTGGTTTGTAACTAACAAAAAAGTAAATAATTTTCAATTAAGTTTATTAAAGCCAAAAAAAAAAAACTATGGTGAGCCTTATTTTTCAAAAACTTTTAAATTTGTAAAACAAATATTCAACATGACTAATGTTGACTGTAAGTAATGTCTATTTCTCCTAATTTTTATTTAAAGTTTTTTTCTTTTCAAATACAAATATTACTTGAAATTTAAAAATAATTGATTTTCAAAACTAAATTCTCAAGGTCTCTTGCTTCTACTCTTTCATGTTTAAAAGTAAATAAAATAAATAGTAAATAATTAGTTTTTTTATTCCATCCAGCAGGGTAAATTGTTCTAGTTCCACATGCCATGTCTTTTCTGGATACAGCATGAATATGACAGTAAAAATGATGCTCAGACCCTTAACAGCCCCCATGGTATTGGTAGTGTGGTATTTTCCTAAATTTAGTTATTTTGTAACAAACCAAAAAAAAAACAAACAATGAAGTTAAAAAATTATTTGAATTAAAAATTAGTTTGGCTGAAAAATATCAATAAATTGTCAGATAAACTATTATTCAAAGATCTTCTGAGCAATGATGGGTATCCTCGCTAGTGTGTGTGTGTATATATATATATATATATAAGCAAGCAAGGTAAGTTTCATATAGATGTATGAGTTTGTCCCCACCAGAAGTGTTTAGTTATGATAATGAGAAGATATTATATTAATGTATGAAGTTTTTCCTGACATCTCTCTCTCTCTATATATATATATATATAAAATGTATGTCATAGTAAAGATTGTCCACATTGCTTTGTATAGTTATTAAATATTTTAATGGTAGCACAAAATCTGATAATAGTGATTAAAAAGGACATATAATCGTAGGCTATTGAAAGAATAATGAAATAATATTGATAAAACCAATAATATTTATTGTATATTAGTTGGCTTTTTGACAAAATGAAAGCATGATAAGAAAGACGTTAAAAAATCTGAATTTTTGGACACACCTTTCTGAATGAGAAATAAAAAATAAAGTTAGTATTTTTGGGCTAGTTGTTTGCCATAATCAGGGTTTGTAGATTGCTCATAGATTTACATTGTTTAATAAACAGGAATGTCTACTCAAACACATGTATCCACTAAATATATTTACCACACAAGCACCACTACTCTGTTTACAAGGTCTGATTATATGAATAATGTTTTTCATTATCATAAAGTACTTAATCTAATGTTATATATGACATATATACTTTATGATAATGAAAAACAATGTAAATCTGTCTACTGGTTTGTGCATTTGACAGGCTTAAGAAAATGTACCTTCTGACAGTTGCTCAAGCATGCATCCCTGTTGTAGAGGAATCAAATTATAAAACCTGGCATGCTTTTAGAGCACTCAGCCAGGGAAGACTCAGAGTCAGTTTAATTATCCTATTTAAGAAATGTGCATTTCTTGTTCCGATCTCTTGAAACTCATACCTGCTAACTTTTTATTTTCAAACAACATACATATATATTTTCAGTGTTCTTATCTCCTTTTTGTTGATAATGTTGAAAAATGTCAGAATATTCCCCCCACCCAAATAAATATAAAAATATGCATATTTTATTATATATCAACACTAGAAGGAATGAAAATCTTGTCCAGTGGAATTCATATTTGTCAATTTATTTATTACTTTACATGGCATTAAAAACAAAACTAAATTTATTTGTAACCCTGAAATTTATAGAACTTGTTTTACTTTTTCAGGTGTCAGTGAGTGCATCATTATGGGGATTCCAATGAGCATCGGCACTGGAGTTTTTAAACTCTTATACAAATATCCTTTTATTTTCTTTTTTTTCCAACATTAATGTTCAGGTTTCCATCTAGTTTCATTTAAGCTTTTTATATATATATATATATATATATAGTCATCAATACAATGTTTCAGTAATTCTACTTTCTAGCCTTCTTAGGTATCCATCATGGTTGGTAAATTAGAAATTTCAAGCCAAACTCTTTATTCTATCCATTGGTATAGATTGTTCTCATTCAACTGTCTGTACTAGCAGAAATCTTGTTTCTTGTGATGTCTACTTGTCTCTTCCCTAGAACATGTCATTTTTGCACTATCCAAATCAAAGTTTGAACTCCTGATAGATAACAGATGCAAATTAAAAAAAAAAAAAATTCAGAATATTTAAGCAGTATTTTTACTTTCTTTTAGATAAAACATTGTCAGCTGTTATTAATTTTTGGCTCTTATTGACAATCATTTTTGTTTAAGATGAAAATTAAAATTTAATCATCTGTAAAACTTTTTGGTGATTGCAAGTCTAACCTTGGGCACTTTTCTGTTTCTGCTGCTAGGAGTCAATGTTAGGATAGACAACCAAATGTTGCTTGTAAAAACAAAGTTTAATTGTTGCTAGTTTCAATTACCAAACAACTGGAATTCTTAAATATTGACATCATTCATGCCACACCACAAAAACAATATTAGTGACTAGTAAGTTGGTTCACAATTCACAGAACTTGCAGCATCTTCCTTGGTACATGGCTTCTAACTGCCCAAGAATCAAAGTTGGCTTGCTTGTATTAACAAAATCTAGTGTGGCTGGTCTGGGCTTAAATTAGAATGTTTTGATAATCAAATTATCTCCCTCTCAATTAGCTGCCAAGTGTAGATTCACTTGCTTGTAAAATCCACACTCGTAATTGTTACACAAACGATTCTCATAAATTGTTTCTGATCACAGCTACTTTTTCTTTAACTAATTCCACAGCTCAACATCCCCCAGTTCCTGTCCGGCGACCACTGATCTTTGAGTGTTCAGATTTACACACACCAGAATCACAATTATGATATGTACAAAATTGCTTATGAATTAATAAATTCTCTTTTATATTTCTCAAACTTTCATTTAAGTTTATTTTTATTGAACAAATGTCCTTTCCACCTTTCTCAGCAAAAAACTGTTCTAGATTCTCTTTGCAGTATTCCAGCAAATTGTATTTTTCTAATTAATAGAATTGTGAAATGATTGGTCAGGTGACATGAAGGGGGAGCAACATTCTATGAAGATTTGAGTGCTACAGAGTTCTTGGCTTTTCAGTGAACCAAAATTATTTTTCTTTCTTTTGGTAATTTAGATTCATGCTATCAAAATCTAGGATGGTTAATAAAAAGAAAAATCATTATTTGCATACACTTGCTAGGTGGAAAAAATGGGTATGTGATTTTTAACTACATGTTATTTAGTCTTATAAGATCTGTCCATGTTGTTATAGCATTTGTAAGTAAATATTGTAGCTGAAGACCCGCAAACTTCACCAGTAGCTACTCCATTAACCATGTTCATTACCAATGGTTCTGGTTGTAAGGAAAAAAAAGTGGGAGCCTCTTGTTAATTTGTACAACTACCTTGATGACTTTATTTTTTTTTGTTTTAATTGGAATCACCTCAAAGAAGGCATTAATGCAACTAAAACACAAGTGGTTACAGGGTGTGGAAGAATTAGGAACAGAAAGAGAAGATAGTAACCAGGTGGACAGTAGATAGTGATTGATATTGCTTTTAAATTTTTGCAGATTAAAGTTGGCTGGAAAGTATAGAGTGAGAAGGGAGTTCAACAAGTAAGAAGTATGAGAGAAGAAACTGTCAGCATAGAATTTACTGCTACAGCTTGCCAGCTCAACTGTAAACTGATAAGATCTCTATGCCAGTCTAGTGTGTCAAGAATGCAAAGAGCTCATTTGAGCAATTAGCAAAATTACTTTGATGCTGGACATCAGCAAAAGTTGAATGATCAACATAAAAGCAATCTATAGAAGAGACTGGGGAGACATTGAATTAATGATGTATGGGATGTGATTAAAACTTCAGGTAAATGGGCTTAAAAAATTGTTGATGGTATTGACATAAAAAGTCAGAAATACAATGTACAGGAAGCATAAAATCAGAGTGGAAAGTGTTAAGTTGACATAAACCTTTATGTAGAGAATCTGACAGCATGAATCGTCAGGTAACACGCAAAAGTTAATTCAGGCAGAAAAAAAATATATATATATATATATATATATATAACCTGGAAACTTTAAAGAAATGAGTTATGTAGCTGGCATTTGGACAAAATTCAGTGAAAAAAAATCATGGAATGTATCCTCAAGATGATAGGAATTAATGACCCCTTTTCACACTATGTAAGGGATATATTGTTTAATAGGTGAGAGAAGGATCACTTAAAGAACTTTAGGTTGAATGTAAAATTTAAAAATAACTGCAGTTTCTAATTAACCTCAAGAATTCTGTAAAGATCAGAATAACAGAACAAGCTCAGATATCACTTTTTACCTGATCAACATACAGTCTAGCATTTCTTTTAAAGGATCCTGTTGCTTTTCAATTGGTCAAGCGTGGTTCTCTGGAGAGAGCTCATCAAAAGACTTACTTTTAATTCCAGCAACATCTGTAGATGTATACCAGTCAATAAAAGTTCATTTAATTTGAACCATTCAAAATTGTAAAGTACCTACTAATCAAACACCACTCTACTGCATAGGATTTTTGAACACTTGCTTTAGCTTAATGCCAATGTCTATTAAACCCAACTTCTGTTCAACCATGGAGCATAGTCCAATGAAATTAGTTTGCAACAAATCTGAATGTCCTTAATGCCATCTTAAAAAGAAAAGCAACAAATTTCAGCCAAGAGTTCTTTCTCAAAAGCTAATGCATAAGTTTGATCAATTAGTAAAGTAAATTTCATCTTCATTGGGTGATTCGCTTTAGTAAAGAACCATTGGCTTGCATTGGGGGGACCTGCAAAGTTGGTGAAAGCTACTATATGAAAAATTGATTTTTCAACATATGTAAACCTTTCACCCATGATGAACATACAATAGTCTAACCATATTTGAACAATATATTGATTTAATTGACACAAGTAAATTTATTTATCTAAATTTGATTTAGTTGCCTGTGAAAATAGTAGGTAGTAGGATATATTGAGTAGGTGAGAGAAAATCAAATTGTTTCCATGTACAAAACTTTCACCCTTGAATCAGTATTTTTAAAAAGAAAAAACAAAACAAAAATATCATTCATACATTTTTTTTGGGTTTTAATTCTGATTGATCTTTCATACCAACTAATATGTACAAATAGAGCACATCAAAACTGACAAGTTTAAAAAAACTTTCCTTTTTTTTTTTTTTTTCTTTCTTCCAAATAAAGAAAATATTCTGAATTTAGAAGACAATTTATCACTGCATATCTCCTTCAGCTCAAAGGGAAAAGTAACTGATTTGCCAGATGACAATTTTTTTTTTTTTTTTGTCTTTCTGAAATGTCTTCTCACCAGCACCATTTTAGGTGAGTTGGAGATCACAAACTGCTGAGTCAGGTCAGAAAAAGAGACACTGCAGAGGGAAGTGGTAGCAAGTCTTTAAGACTTTTGGTGAATGCTGCCAAGGAATTATTTATAGTTAAAAATCAGGAACATAAATATATATATATATATATATATATATATATATATATATATATGTATGTAACTTTTTTTGCATAAATTGTTTTCACCAATCTTAAATTTCCATAGAAAATTATTTACAACCTAATTTCTTTTAACTTTATTCTTCTCCACCTCTTCTGAGTGAATGTATAAAAAAAATTATAATAATGTTCATCTGGGTGAGGGGTGGGGGATACTTGTTTCCAATGTAGTGAGTCAGCAGCCAATGTCAATTGAAGTGAAATTTGAATTGGAAACCACCACCACTTTCAAATGGATTAAAGCCTTGGTGCCAAAATGGTCCTCCTCCATGTTCATTTTGACTCTCAGGATCCAGTGGATCTTCACCATGATCAAACTTTTTGACGTTTTTCTAAAGAGAGAGAGAGAGAAAAAAAAAAAGACTTAAAATTTAATAATTAGTCCTGAAATTTATAAAGTCAATAGATTTTAGCATAATTGTCAGGTGGAGGGATAAGAGTTGAAAAGTCTCTTCCCCAAAATCTGATCTAAATATCAGATTTTTTTTTTTGAGGCGGGGAGGAGGGGTAGTGAGAGAAGGGACATTTTGGTTAAACAACTTTTTAGTATCTCAAAAGAAAAACCAAATTCGCTATCCATTATTATTAGATTTCCTTTGATGAGACGAAACCAGAAGAATTTTAACATTTTTTTCTTTCATGATAATCTATGTATGAAAAACTTTTAGTACTAAAATTTTTCAAATGAAAAAAGTACAAGGCATTTATTTGAAATTTCAGAAAGTTCTTACTTACCAGGATCTGTTAATACTTCTTTGGCTGCAGCAATATCAATGAAATGCTTCTGAGCTTTCTTTTTATCTTCTTCCTTTTCATATTTATCTGGGTGCCACTTCACAGCCAATTTTCTATAGGCTTTCATTATTGTTCTCTTATCTGCATTTCTAATGAAAAGAAATTCAATTGAGTTTAAGAGAAAAAAATCAACAAGAGCAAAACAAAGAAGCTATTATAGTCTGAACATTATATACAGAACTACATTATTTTAATGCCAGATTGCAGAACCTAAGGTCACAAAGAATATTCTTCCCATTACTCAGGGTTTAGGTCAAAATAAAAACATTAAATATTATACAAATGTTATAGCTATGTTAAGTCTATTACTTCAGAAAATCTTTTCCAAAGCCATCATTAAAAAGAAACCTTTAAAGAAATGTCCTATTTTAAACCATATATTGAATGTTTTTCTCTCTACAGTATATGAACTCTCATTGATCAACATGGAAAAAAACAGTCATTACTTTAGTGTATCAGAATCAAATTTAAAAGAAACTTTCCAGTATTTACATTTAAAATTAGTCAAATCAATAATAAATCTGACTTTTTCTTCTATTACTTGAAAATATCTTTGCAATTGAAAGTAAAGTGTGGGAAGTAAGATCATAACATTTACACAATTTAAAGAAAAACAACAATGTTACATAATTAGGCAATGAAATTTGAACAATGTGATCAACATAAGTGAAAAAAGTTTTCTTTTAAATTTACACTAGCATAATATGCTACTACTATAAGTCACAGAAAATATTCACAATTGTGGAATGAGTAATCCTTGTTCAACTAGCAAAATATATGAACACTTACCTTCTAACTCCCAAGATTTTATAATAGTCTCTTCGATTTGATTGTTTGAGAATCTTTTGTGCCTTTTCAAGCCCTTCCTGTACCCGTCGGGATTCCCCATCAATACCCTGTGCTTGCTGATAATCCTTCACGGCTGTAGGTATTGATAAGACAGACAATATTAACAACTAATTTCTGAAATTCCTCTTACATGTTTCATTGAATAATTCAGACATGTTCTATCTACTTATTTTTAATTGGATCTATTCATATTCACGGATAAGCTTTTTTGTGTCATTATTAAAGGAGGAGAAAAAAATCACTATTATGTTGATGTTTATCATTTTTCGTGTGAAGAACATTTGATGCAGACAAGTTTACATTTGTCATTTGTGTACATTTGTGACTAGTCTGTCTTCAACGTTTAACGTGTGTAGTAGTGAGTTAACTGAGAAGTGTTCCATTTAACAATGGCAGGATATTTATATTATGAGCAGGCAGATATGATTTTTACAGACAGCCATATAAATGGTAATGGACACGAGGCTGCATGGCTGTATCAGATTGAAGGCAGCTGAGTCATCCAATCTTTGCTGCTGTTTATCGTCGCGTTGCTGAGACAGGATCCGTGGCACCACAAACTATGGATCGAGGAAGGCCGAGATCTGCTCGTACACCTGACCATGAAGAACACATTCTACAGGCTGTCGGAGATGATCCAGGTATCAGCACACATCAAGTGGCCCTAGCATGTTATACATCTCATAGTACCACATGGAGGGTACTTCAAGAGCAGCTCCTGTATCTGTATCATTTGCAACATGTGCAGGGTCTTTTTCGCCCTCTGATCACTCACCATGGGAGAACTTTTGCCGATGGTTTATTGCACAAACTGCCGATCCGTTGTTTGTCTCTTCAGTCTTGTTTACGGATGAGGCAACATTTGGAAGAGATGGAATAACAAATTTACACAACCAACATTTGTGGGCGGATCGGAATCCCCATGGTACAATACAGGCTAGACACCAGCATCAGTTTACGATTAATGTGTGGGCTGGAATTGTAGGTGACTGTCTGGTAGGTCCATATGTTCTCCCAGCATGTCTTACAGGAGCTGTCTACAGGGACTTTATTTTGAACACACTTCCAGACCTGCTAGAGGATGTACCCCTGCTAATACGAAGATGCATGTGGTTCATGCATGATGGGGCTCCAGCACATTTTAGTCACATTGTTTCGCGATGCACTGGCTGACATCTACCATGAAAGATGGATAGGTAGGGGAGGACAGTTTCCATGGTTTGCATGTTCCCTCAACCTCAATCCTTTGGTTTATTTTTTTCTGTGGGGCCTGTGAAACCCTAAAACAATTGGTTTATGCATGCAGACATTAACAATGCAGACATTTTGAACATTTTCATCAACGTTGTCAATGGGGGCTTTTTGAAAGCCATTCGACTTGTTTTGGGGAATATTTTGCAAAAATTTTTTGGGTACATTTCCGCCAGAACTTTCAATGATCGAAATGAAGAATTTGTGAACTTATGTCTATATGGAATGAGGAATCCACCCCAAAGTTTGTAAAAGCATTTTGATACACCCAGTATATTAAATTATATAAAATTCAACAGTATCCATTTTGAGTTACATTTTAAACATTTAGCATTCTCTGAGAAAAACTAACTTCAGAATTAACTCAGGATAATATAGTCTGTATACAACAAAAATTAACAATTATTTACACACACACACACACACACAAAAGTAGCTGTTATTGGGGGAGGAGGGGAAAAGAAACTCCGACGCACAAAACAAATAATGTAGTCCCTTCCGAGTACTCAATGTCAACGTTTCTGTAACAAGATGACAAGTGACTGGCAATGAAAGGATAAATAAAACAATGGCAGGTTAAATAATAAAAAATGAATGATTTGAAAATATTGATTAAAACTTAAATGAAGATTGGAGAGAGTGTCAGAATGTTTTAAAACCAAAACCATGAGTTTACATTGTTAGAAGTCCACTTTTGAGTGATCGTAAGGGTCAAGCATTTATAAGGATGGAATGTATGAAGCCAGAAGGTGGCTGAAAAATTGAAAAATATCTTCCACCATTTAGCAGGTAAATTTCTAATTCCATCTCCCATATTTGTGTATTCTTATTTCATAGTGAAATCAAGTCAAATTTTTTTTAACATGGTTGTGTCAAAACTAGTATTTAGTTTTTGTATTTATAAACTGTACTTATATTAAAAGTTAAAAGGGTTTTCTTTTTTCAGATTTTGGTAAATAGGTGTATTTCTTTTCAGAATTTAAAAATTTACCCAGATTGACTTTGGTAAAGAGTTCTTTCAGGTTATTTGTTTGGTAATATTTGATTTGGGTTTGTTTCAGGTTCTTACATGTTGTCAGTATATGGTTTACTGTGTACTCTTCCTGGTATGTCATACACATGTGGGCTTCCTCCTCCTTTAGTAGGTATGAGTGCGTGATAGATGTTAGTCCTATATGGAGCTTGGTCAGTATCACTTCCTCTTTTCTGGACAGTGTGTAGCTCTGCCACATTCCTATTTGTTTGGGCAAGAGTTCCAAAGCTCTTGCCACCTTTTTTCTATATATTTATTGATGGTCTGTGTATGGTATTTTGTTGTCTTAGTTCCAGTGATTTCTTTGCTGCCATATTTCTGGATGCCAATATGACTTGTTACCTAGCAGAATATGATTTTTTTTTTTTTAAATGTCTTTAATTTGGTTCAATAGTTTGATTGTTAGCGGGTTTGTCATTTTCTTATTTTTTTAATGAAACAGGTGTCCGAGAAGATGATAAATTTCTTGGAGTTCTGTGTTGTTATAATATCGGGGGCCAAGTCAATAACTGAGATTTCAATAATATATATGGAGGCTTCATCTGGGAGTTGCTTTGTTGAGAATCGCAGCACATCCCACTTTTTTTTTCTCCATCTTTTGATCCATCAGTGTATATTGAAAGATGGTTAGGGTAATATTTTGGATGGAGAGTAATTTGTCTTGGAAGGATGGGTTTTAGCTTTAGGATATTTAGTGAATTCCAGTAATTTTTGTGGTTGTGTGATTAGCTAAGGGGGGGGGGGTAGATTTCACAGTTTCCTGAACATGTGTTATGTGCATCCAAGTTTTTGATAAGAGTTCTTTCATATGTAAGCTGTATGGTTTAATTAATGGTATTTTCTTTTTTGTTGTGTATTGTGGATGAATTTTGGGTTAGTTTTTGGTTTGTTTTTTTGTTATGATTTATGCAGATGTTTATTCATTTCTCTTCTCCCTTTGATGCTATATATTGAGTTTGATAGACATGTTAACTAATTTTATATAATATTCTGCTGCCAGTTTCTCCCTCCATATTGTTAAGGGGGCTTCGTTTGCCTCTGTTGGATTATTTTAAAATTTTCTTAAAAGGTTGCATGGTAAGTTCTTACTGCCTTTTTGTATTCCTTGCTGAACTAAGGTTTATTGAATTTTGATGAGGTGGAGCATTTTGGTATATTTTCACTTTATAATGTTTTTGTGAAGTATATAATGTGTTCTTCATTTTTTTTTTGTATTAGGCTCTGGTATTAATTTGGATTGGCATGACTTTTCAAATTCTTCCCAATTAGTTTTTTGAGGGCTTCAATATAGTGTTTTGTGATCAAGTTCTGGGTTCTGGTTTTCCAATATAATAGGGAAGTGGTCACTTCCACATGTGTTCTCATAGACCCTCCAATTATAGTCCATGTAGGTGTTAGGGTCACATATTGTTAGGTCAATTGTGGAATATGTGCCTGTTGTTGGGTGGAGATATGAATTTGTTTTGATATTGTATAGGCATAGTTGTCTTTGATTTATTATCATTTCTATTAATTTTGTTTGTTTACTATTACATATTACGTTGCGGCCCCCATCAGTTGAAGGGTTTTGGTAGTTGTTGAATTAAGCTGTCCAAATCAAATTTGTTAAGGGTTTCATTAGGTGGTATATACAATGAGCAAACAATAATTGTTTTGTGTAGTGTTGCTGATATTGCAACCGCCTGCAGGTTTGTTTTAAGTTTGATTTCACTATGTGGTATATTATAATTAATGATAACTGATGTACCTCCCGAGCCTCTATCTGTATGTTCATTTATGTAATTGTATGACTTGTATTTTTTTTATGTTTAAAGTCTCATTTCCTTTAAAGTGTGTTTTCCATGTAAGCATATGATTGCTGGACAGTAGGTTGTGATGAGTAGTATTAGTTTGCAAAGATTGACCTTCCCATTGGAGTATGTTGTTAGCCATGTTACTATTTTTTATGGAATCTTTGTTTGGGTGGATTAGATGTTTGTGAGTTTTGTTCTTCGACATTCATTGTCACCAAACATTCAAATTTATTTTGTGTAATTTCTATCATGATTTTTGCCTGTAGTTTTTTTGTTGGTTGGGTGGAATGTGTGTGTGTGTGTGTGTGTGTGTGTGCTTTTCCTTTTTTTTTGTCAGTAGGCTTATTGTCCTTTTCACGCTGCTTCTTTTTGGGTTAGTTTTTGGTTTGTTTTTTTGTTATGATTTATGCAGATGTTTATTCATTTCTCTTCTCCCTTTGATGCTTTATTTTAAAGTTATTAGTTTTTTTCATTTTGTTTATATTGTTCTGTCCTCTCCTGGTTTTTTTTCAGATATGAATCTATAATATGAGTAACATTGTATTTTGAAAGTATCTGTTTTATTTCATTTATAAATTTAGGCCAGTCATTTGATACCAATTGTAGTAATTTTGTTACGAGTATCTCCTATTTTGTATCTTAGCTTTTGGCATTCAATGTTCTGTTATTTTTGGTGATCTGTGTCAGTAGGTTTTATCTTTCATGTACTCTTCCACGATTTTTCATGCTTCTGGAAATCAGATGTCCTTTGTATATTTTACAATCATTTTCCTTTTTAGAGATTTTACATAATCAAGCATAGGCTGGGTGGTCTTCATCACAATTTTCACAACTGCAGTTAAGTTTACAGTCATTGGTGGTGTGATCCAGTCTCTTTTTCCACATCTGCCACATTTTTGGCATTTAAAGCAGTGCAGTGGATTTGGGATGAATTGATCCACACTTTTGTTGTTGCAGCCTATTTTTATTTCTTTAGGGATTGTAGGTGTGTTGAAGGTCATTATGTATGTGTTTGTTTGTATAATTTGGTTTTCTTTTCTTATGGATACTCTCTTTGCATCCACCACACCCTGGTTCTTCAATTCTTTTGTAATTTCTTCAATTTTGCAAAGAGAGTGTTCTCTTCTTCATTGTGCCTTCTAGGAGTAAAATTTTCCCCTGACATGAAGTGGAAAGATTATATTGAATCAAGACTGCTGCTTGGAAAATATCGTGCTAGAAAGATTTTATCGCCAAAATCTATCTTACATTGTTATAAGAACATGATTCGTCCTTGCTTTGAATATTGCCGTCACATATGGTCTGGTGCTTCTGCTATATATTTAGAGGTTCTTGATAGAATCCAATGAAGAATCTGCAATGTTACTGGGCCTGACCTGGCATCTCGGCTTCAGAATAAAATATATATATATATACTTTCATGGTAATTGTTCGGATGAACTTTCCTCGATGCTACCTAGATTTTATGAATTTAAACACAGTACTAGATTTGCAGCAAGGTCTTGTCAATTTACTGGTTGAAATGGTTAGATGTAACAGTTTCTTCTATAGCATTTCTTACTCATAGAACTCCTCTTCCGGCTTCTTGCTTTCCAGTTAAATTTGCCATTGCATATGATTTAAGATCAATCATTATTTTCCGTCGCGTCATCTTCTGTCTCTCACCCTTAGTAACCTTTTGCGTCTGAGTGGCTTTATTGTATTTTTGAGGTGGAGTGATTAAAAAAAAATTTAGATAACGGAAAATAAATGACAAAGTAGCTATTCTTGCGTAGTCAATACACAATGGATAATAATATATTATGGAAGCACTGTTACGCAGTAATTAGGTAATCACCTGTTAGATATTTATGATTTTTAATATCAGTGCTGACAGACATCTTCCACTGGCTGAAGTCATTTTAGATAAGATTCCAGTAGTGAAAGATAATTCTAATCTTATATCTGTTTGGACATCCATTTTAAAGAATGGGGAAAATTCAGGTTTCATAATATGTCCACTGTAGAATCTGTCTCTCATGTTGATTAGTGTGTAAGTCAGCTTCTTGTATGTGCCATGTTCCTTGAGGACGTTGATGATCATGACTCTCCACAACTTCCTCTTCTTTGTAGCTCACAAAAGATTGTGTCTTTCGCTATTTCTTCCAAACCCAGCTCTGCCATTCATTCACGCAAACTTGCTAGGCTCGTTATGCTTTGTTGTCATCTGTCTCTCTTGCTTTCAATATATCCTGTGAGTGTCAAATTTTCCAAGCCCTCTTTCTTTATTATGTGCCCTAGAAATATGGGGGAGTTGATGAGGGAGGAAAATCCCATTCGCCCCATCCCTCCATGGCTGATATACTTAAACATGGGGAGGAATTCAAGCACATATATTTGGGAATGTCCACCCAAGTATGGGGTTTCCTCAGTGCTTACAAGCAGCTATGTTGGACTCCTTTATCCTTAGTTTGATTGACCATAGTCACAGTTTACTGTAATTTTTGGAATTAGGTGTGATAGGTGGGGGTGTACTTTTTTGTTTTGTTGGTCTGACTTACAGCTTGACATGAACAGCCAGTTGAATGGATTGGGCTCCTCTGATTGCCTGTGTAGCCCAAGTAAGGGCCAAAGTAGTGTGTTAGAATTCTGGAGTATTTTACCTAACTCCTGAAGTCCTCAGCTACCAGAATCCTGTCCTCAGGCATTGCCACCCATGGCAAACAGGTGGCCTCAATTTGGGGAGTGGGGTGTCTTACCTCCTCCGCAGAGGTGCAGTCAGCATATTCTACAGCCTCAGCTGACAGGGCAGTTTTGGAATTGAAACATTCAAGGCAACATTATGATTTAATGATTGCAAGAACTCTCTTTAAATCATTATCATCATCATATGTAAATATAGCCAAAGAACACATACACACACCTAGGTGTAAATACTCTCACATGAAAAGACTGCCTGAAGTCACCTACATTTTTATGTTTGATATATTTTTTTCTTAACTCTTCTATACTGAAGATTTGAAAAATTCATAACTTACTCATTTTCAGTCTTTTTTTTTTTGCAGTTTATAGAGCATTCCTTGGATATTAAAATGTTCAGTAAATGGCCAGCAAGGAGTAAAATTCATTGAATTTTTCTATTCCAATGAAAGATCAATTATTCAAACTCAGAGAAAATACTGGTGACATTTTAATGTGGGAGTATCTCCTAGCGATAATATGATTCGGAACCTAAGAACTGGATCAGTCGGTGATCTCCCAAGAAGAGATCTTAAGCACACCGACACAACAATGGAAAGCTGTATACAGCAGAGTGTCCTTGTGGATCCATCAGCATCTACCTGTCATTGCTCTGCTCAACTAGGCATCACCAGAACACCGCTTCAGGAGATTCTGAAACTGGATTTAAAAATGTTTCCATATAAGATCCAAATGGTCCAAGATACTACCCCAAGATACTCAGCAGTGCCTGTAGTATGCTATTTGATTTCAACACTTAGCCAGAGATAACAACTTTCTGAACTTGAAAATGAGTGATGACACCCATTTTCATTTAAATGGGAACATCTACAAATAAAACTGCAAATTTTGGGATACTGAGAATCCCAGGGAATTACATTGGCATCAATTGCATCCAAAAAAATGCACTCTTTGGTGCAGTGTTATGGCTGAAAGAGTGTTGTAATGGAATGTCCCACACTCCCTATCACCTATATTTGGACTGACTATATCAGTAGATATATATAGTGACCACAGGATATATCTGGGACTTGCTTCAGGAATTACTAGCCTGCTAACTGATTCCCTGTCTTTCAGTAGTGTATTCTCTTTTATAAGAGAATACACTACTTATAATTTATAAGAGAATACACTAATAATAAGAAAGAAATGTTTATTACCTTTCTTTCATCTACGCTCATGTTGCTGTTCCTTTCATTCAAGTACCACCTTTGTCTGTTTGTATCTTTAAGGATACAACAAAGAGTTATTGCCTCCTATTTCTTTGCCAGAAAGAATCGACAGGGCCCTGTATAGGACAATGCTTGAAAAATTTTTTTTTTTACAGCAGTTGAAGATAATCAGGAGGTATGGTTTCAGCAGGATGGAGCTACTGTGCACACTGTCAGGGAAATGATGGACCACCTGCGAGAAATTTTTAGTGAAGGAATAATTTAAAAAAAAAAAAAAAAAAAATGTTGAATTTGTTTGGCCTCCATGTTCACCTGATTTGACAGCACCAGACTTTTTGTAGGGCTACTTGAAAGAACAGGTTTACGTAAACAAACCTCGAAGAATTCAAGAACTTCAGAACATTGAAGCTGAAATCTGATGTTTAGGACCTGAAACCTTGTGTACGGTCATGGAAAATGCTGTGGAAAGAGCCTGCATTTGTGAGCAGGAAAACGGTGGTCATTTGAGGGATGTTGTTTTTCACACATAATGCTGAAAAAAATCCAATAATTATATTTCCAAATAAAAGAAAAAATTAAAAAAAAAAGAAAAAAAAAAAAAAGAAAGTGTTTGTAAAAGTTATTTTTGTTTTATATCATTCAGTGCCCACCCTGTATCTATTCACTAAGGAGTCAAATTCCTTTAATCAAATTCTCTGGTGTTGTTCAATATTTCTGACAATTGAATGCATACCATTTGATTTCCAGTAAAACAGAAAGACCACGGTCTAACAAAAAGCCTTTGAGTCTTGCTAGGTACACAGCGAATCCCCTAGACGCTTATGCTCTTTGTTTTTCTTTATATGAAGGAGAAACCTAGAATATCAGAAGCAGAGAAATAACTCCCATACCAGTATTCAAAATCACCCTACTGCCATGCATCTGTTTATGCAAGGTGACATTAGGATTGAGATCCTAAGGAACCACACCCATTTATATTTGGTGTCATGATTTTGGGAGCTCACCCATTTTACAATCATCCAAAAACTTGTTTATATTTCCTCCCATTAGGTGCCATTATAAAAATATTGTTTTAAGATCATAGATTGAAGACTTACCTTCATTAAACTGGGAAGCTTTAATATAGGCTTCACCTCTATCACAAAGAGCATCAACATTGTTTGGATCAATCTTTAACACATCACTGCATTTTTTGATGGCTTCTTTATCAAAACCAGCCTAAAAAAAAAAAAAAAATATATATATATATTGTCTAAAGGAAATTAAAATTTTTAAATGTAAATGGAATATATAAGGAAAATTGGCTATGGTGCAAAATAATTCTTCCTTTAATCCTTTGTTAATACTGCTGGGTCTTTGAACACTTCCACAAAATGTTTTTAATATTTAGCAAGTTGCAAGGCAAATTTTCATTATTAGTCAAGTTGCTTATTCAAATAACTACATGGAGTTTCTAGTTTTAGTCATAATATCTGTATAAATTGCAAGCAAATTGTCTACTGAAAATTAAATGAAACCTATTTTTACATTTTAACAAGTACTTTGATTCCTGACAATGTATGTCTTGTTTTACTGTTGAGAAGGATTTACTTATTTTCTTTTGATAACAGCAAAAGAAATAAATTAGCAATACAAGAAATTCTGTGTTTTGATTTATATTCAAGTAAATGAAAACACACTCACTTTGGAATTACAATGACAAAGATGGGATTTGGCCCTCAGAACAAATACTTGAGCTGTTGGTTCCATCTTCAGAATTTGGTTGGCTTTGTTGATGCATTCTTCATAGGCATTTTTGTTGATGTTTTCTTGCACAGAATTCAATAACTTGACCAACTTTTTTACTATTTTATAGTGTGTGAAACAATCTTTGTGGTCTGGATCTAGTTTTAAGCATTCTCGTATTTGACTGAAAAAAAAAAATTAAGTAATTAATTTTTTAATCTGACATTATTTCTTGTTAATAAATTCTTAATAAAGAAAATGTCAGTAAAAACTTATTTTATATTAAGAATTGATCTCTAGACCGATACACATTTTTTAATAAATAAGAATGTTTACTCAAACATGTTTACTCACTAAATATAGCGTTTACAGCAATAAAGTACTGTGTGTGTATGTGTGTTTGTGCGTGTGTGTCCAAGCAACTCCTCCACTCCTACTGGTCTGATTTCAATGATTCATTGTTCATTCAAAAGCCTTAGAAAAGCTAGGTGCAGGGAATGATTTTTTTGAGCTCAGATTCAGGGTTGCTAGATTATGTGAGGTTAAAAATATATATTAATATATTATACCAGCCATTATTGTTGCTTTCATGGTTCAAGGGGAGTAAATCTAATTTTCCTTTTGTATCCAAAATTTTAAGGTCAGTTTAATGTGGAGAGCCTAAGCATGTACACCTGTGTTAGAAACAAAAATTCCCTGAGCCCCACAATTGTCGGTTGTGTCGGCCTTGGTGCAAGCACTGATCCCGGTCTTTGGTGCAATGAGAGGTCATGGCTTTGGGTAGCTGTTCCCCAGGGCTGGGCACCTCTCAGTATAATTTTCCTCAGTAGCAACTGAGAGATGATAAATAGAGGTGTTACAAATAATTATATAATAATTAACATAAGACCAGGCTATTTAAGTTTAAGCCAGTTTTTCCTAAATTAATATGGAAACAATATGAAATATGTACACCTTGAATAAAAAAGGAGGCCAAATTGATATTAATTAAAATTTAATTTCTATAATGATACAATTGCAAAAAACCTTCCAAAAAACAAAAAAAAAAGAAAAGAAACATGTTCACCAGATTAATGTGAATTGTTTTGTATTACCATTGTAGATTTTATTCTGTTAAATAAAATTCTTTTTGATGACATCAGTTCATTGATGTGATGTGCTAAATTGAAGTTTTCCAAATTGTCTTATATGTTTACTACTCCACTGCATTCCCATCCGATTTCATTCTCTCTCTCTCTCACACACAGGTAAATATCTGAAATTTGATTCCCATCATCCATAGAGTGTGAACAAAAAAATTGTCTGTTGTTATACAACATGAAGAAAGTATTCAAAAGCAATGCTAACTTTTGGAGTACCTGATCAGAGTTCAACATCCATCAATCAAGAACTAGGTGCATAGTATTTCAAGCAGTTGTGACATAGAATATGAAGATAAGGCTGGGAGGACATTAGAAAGTTACAGTCTATGAAAAGACAACTAGGAAGTCTGAATAATAGAGCAACATTGGACAATAAGGTGATTGGAAATTACACCACCTGATTATTCTGTAAGATAACAGGTTAGTGAATATAAGTATGCAGTTTAACATGGTGGTTAAGTGTTCAGTCTCTGGATTGGGCAATAAAATCCATATACTTTGCTTAAGAAAAAGAAAACAATGAAAAAGCAAGCTGAAAATAAAAATGAACTGTTTGGTATGACATTATTTTCAAAGCAAAACTGCATTTATAAACAAATGTGAAGAAATAAAGGAAATTGACTTACTTTAATGATTCATCTGCTTCACCCAGTTGATAATAGAGGAAACTTAGCTTTAAATAGGCAGCCGTATTGTCATTGCGTAATTTTGTAGTGGGACGGATATCAAGTACTGCCTTAAAAAGATCCCCTTGGGCAATGTAGCACTCAGCTCGCATTTCCTTTAGTTCAGGACTCCATGGGCAAGACTGCAAGTGTCAAGAGGAAAACCAAGAATTTCTAATGAAGAACAAATTTGTTTTTTTTAAAATTGTGAATATAGAAGCTGATGAATTAGGCACATCAATTAAATGCTTATGTAGTGGGGTGAAGAAAGAAAACATGTCAGTACCAGAATTCATTAATAAAAAACTGACCATCTTTTTTATTTAGGAAAATTAGGAAATCTACTGCCGTTTAGTTGAAAAACTAATTTTGCTTTATGGGAAGAAATATTTACATGGTTACATACTTAATATATTAATGGAATATCTTAATGTTGTTTTACCAGATATAGACATAATCTTGTTATCAAAAACAGTCAAGACATAAGTTGGTCATTTCCCAGCACAAACTTTTCAAAAATGAAATGATCAAATAGGAAACTGAATAAAAATTTCCAACTCACTTACCTCTATGGCTTTTGTCAATAATTCTATAGCAGCTTGATGATCTCCATTTTGAAACATGTCTTTTGCCTCTGCTATATTACCTTTTAAAGGCTTTATCCGTTGTAAACTATCTTTAGCTTGTTGATTTTTTGCATCATATTCAAGCTGAAATTTAGAAAGCAGACATTTTTTTTTTTTTTTACAAATAGAGTGTTTGCTTCAGGTGCATACAAGATACTGGCACACAAACATATTACCTAACAAATGTCTGAAAAAAAAAAAAAAAAAAAAAAAAATCATCATCATAAGTATAAGTTTATCAAACAGCTAATATATTTTGTGTAATGCAAATTTTATAAGAATCTAATAATTCTAACACAAGAATGGTGGTAGCTGTGAAAAATATCTTATTTAATCCCTCATTAGAGGGGAATTTTGTGATTACAATACTTCATAATGTTTTGAAACAGGTTTCTTCTATTAATTCATAAGAGTACAGAGATAAAATAAAACAACAAATGAAGAAGGATACAATATGATAATGAATAGGATAACAAATCACACACTTTATGAAAATTGATAAGTAATTAGAGATGAAGGTAGAAATTCAACCTTCATCCAAAGCCACTGGATTAGAAATTTAAAGTTCAGCTAACTTCGTAGTTTTACAGTTTGGACAGCACCCTTCAAGAAATTTATATATAAATTAAAATAGTAAAAAGTTATCAACCTTCATGGAAGATATTAAAGTTTGGGAGGAAAAGAAAAACAAAAAAACTTACGACTTTTTTAAAATCAGTTTCTGCTTCGTCTAAGTGGCCTTGTTTCAAATATACATTACCTCGTTGCAAACGGGCCTGCAATACAAAATTTTTATAAATTTTTTCAAATTTTTCTTCTCTTTATAGAAAGAGATAAATATATGATATATAAAGCAAAAACTATAAACTTGCTACCTAAGTTTTCCATTCCATATTTCTTTATAAGAATATAGGCATAACCAATTACTGTTGACAACTGTCTACAAGAATATTTCTTTGATCAGGGCCATTGTTTACTAATAAGAACATGTTTTATTAAATGTTGTCTGGTAGCTCTCTAAATTTGTGTAAAGGTTAAGTATTTTCAAATATCTGCCTTAATTGACAAAATTCATACTTGCTAAAAATATATTTGATTTTAATTATAACTTTATTGCGTTGATATATTTTTATATTTACCTTTTTTTTTAATTATCTAATTTGAAAAACAGAGAAGTAGGTTTTGGAATTTTAAGCAAGGGTCAACCAACAAAATTAGTAAGTTATTTTTCCCTTTCAATGTTGAGAGTATTTTTTGTTTTTTACATTTTTTATGCTTTTTTTTTTTTTCAATATTTATTCTTTGCAGAACAACAACTGATATTTTTATTCCTTCATCTTGTTTATTTGGTTCTTTTTACAGAAATGTGTGGTACATTCAAGATGATATGAGAATATTGAAATAATCAGAAACACTTTTTAGTTTCTCTTAATTATCAAGCAATACTTACAGCATTAAAGTCTGGTCTTAATTCCAAGACTCTGTCTATATCTGGTAAAGCTGATCGAGATTTGCCCAGTGCTAGGAATACTGTTGCTCTTTTGAAATAAGTGAGATAGTTGTCAGGGTCACCCTCTGGGGGGAAAAAAAGAAGGAAAGAAAAAAAAAAAAAAAGAAAAACAGAAGACAACATAGAAACAAAATACAATGAACTTTGAAACAAAGCTTGAGAGCTACATTTAATATTCTCACAAACATTCATAGATTTTTTTTTAATTATGAAAATGCCATATATTTTGTATTCGTGTTATTTCGTTTCTTTCAGAAATTATAACTGACCTCCTGAAATCCTGTCTTATTGCCCAACCATCCCAATTGAGAAACAAAGGAAATGAGGAAACTATGTTACAGTTAGCCACAATTATAGATAATATAAACTTCAAGATCTTTAGTGGTTAAAAGTTAAAGAAAGCAATTTATGGTCAAATAATAATAGTCTGATGAATGAGCAGACAAGATAATGAAACCTTCTGTATGGCTAGAAAGACTAATAAGCTATATATATATATATATGTCTCTATCTACAATAATTGAAGAAGAGGAAAAATGGAGCAAAGAAATTAATTAGCTCTATTCATTTATATTGATAAGAAATCAACTGACAACTTGCAATGATAATTAAAAACTGCCAGGTTTTCTACTCCCCCCCCAAACTCTCCAAATTCTAAATTTGGTCAGTTCAATAGCATAGAGATCACATTATCAAAATAAATGAACTAGTTCTTCAAATATATATATATATATATATATATATATATATATATATATATACACACACACACACACACACAATAGGTTAATGAACAGGAAAACTTATTTTTACTGCAACCTAATCAGAGAGCTACTTCAAAAACTGAAATCATTTGAGAGAATGTCTAGTATACACAATTATTTGAAAGTTCAAGATGTTTTGATAGCAATATTTAATCTTTAAAAACATTGCAGATATATTTCTCTTAAAATATAAAAATATATATTAGTTAAAATCTGCTATATTCATAGGAGAGCTCAATAGGAAAAAGAGAGTATATATAAATATTGAAATCAACACTGTATCATGACACTCAGTTTCACACATTATATATATATATATATATATATATATATATATATATATATATATATATATATATATATATATATGTAGAAATTTTGAAAAACAAACAAAAATCCATAAATGTAGTTAAAATGAAAGAATTGTCGACGTCAGATGTTTGGTTTTAATAAACCATTTTCAAGACAAAATTCATTAAAATACAAATTCAGTTCAATATGACGAAAACGATGGACAATAAAAACACAAGTCTTATCCAAGAGTAAAACAGATAACTGAAAATTTTTAAAAAGATCAGCTTTCCGTTTAACGTGGTCACGCCGTAGTCACATACACTTGCTTATATATATATATATATATATATATATATATAAAAATATTGGAATCTGAGAGAATGATAGGATAAAGAACAAATAGGAAATTTTTCAATTTTATCAAAACCTCATCAGATAACGAGATATGGAAAAAATTTTTATGGTATTTTTATTTTTGTATTGTTGATTTTCATTGGTTAAGCAGACATCATGTACATCTGACTAGTCAAGCAGCATTTGTGTGTATAATTTAAGTGTGTAATATCATAATTCTAGTTTGTCTATGTGGGATTCAGATGATTGTGTGTGTGTGTGTGTCTAGTAAGCATTATTTATGTTTGGTGGTTATCTACATGTTGATTTGGGGACATATCCATATTTTTATACAGAAAGATTTTCTAAAAGGGTCATTTATTTAAAGTATGAGTAAGTCATATTTTTAATATTAAATTTTATTCCTACAGATTTAAAGTACCATTCCTCCTAATAACTAACAGGTTATATATTATTTTTAAAATAAATATATTAGAATTTAGTAACTTATTACTGATCAAATATAAAAATGTATGTTTCATTTCTCCTTTTTTATTTTTCCAAAATTAATTATTACTTAAGGAAAATATTTGACAGTGCCTACAAAAAACAGATATTTCATTTTTTTGATTCAGTAAATTTTTATTTTTCAGAAACTTGATATATAATTTTTCATGTATGCATGAAGGAATGGGCCATTTAATGAACTACAAGCTCTAGCTTTTCTTATTAATTTCCATTTTATTGTTGGTGTTTTATTGGTTTCTTTTAAGTGCCAGAAATATTTAGATAGGGACATTTGATTTTGGTATTTATCATTATTAAAGGACATTTGATGTTGGTTCCACCTACTTTTGAATTCATTCTGTGTGCATCCAATGTAGAATTTAACCACGTCTGTCTCTTCCATAGATGAGATATTGTATTGATAAATTACTGATGCAATACAGCATTTATTATTAAGAAGACAGTTTTGAGGTTTTCTACAATTACATAATTTTTCTTTATCTTCATTTCTCTTTATTTTAGGATACACTTTGATATTGAGAATTACTATCAATAGATATCAAAGGAATCTTTCGCAAATATATATATGTATATATAGAGAGAGATACTTGTGCCAAATCATATGCCCCTACTGGAACATCAAAGTCATTACTCCCACATTTAATCCAGGTGGAGTCACTAAGTGATAGAATTGACTTCCTTGCAGCAAATATGATATTGATATCTTCCTCAGACATCACCATATAGTTCTTAGCAAATCTAATTCAGTCACTCAAAAGGTCACTAGAAACAGAGGAGTAAAGGTCGATGATGTTGAATTTAATAAACGTAGCTTTCTTCTTCTCCCCCCGCCTCATATTACTGAACCACCCAATGATATCTGATGAGTCTTTCCAAAGATTGACACCAGTTGAAATTAATTCTCTGTAATTTTTTTAATTATATTTTCAGAAATTATCACTAGCTCAGACTTAATTGGATTGATCAAACTAAACTGGGTATTATTCAAGAAATTGACGTTCCAATAGAGGGCATATGATTCAGCACAAATAGATGATTTTGTCTGTGTTTACATTTTGGAGATAACTGGTAGATTTATTGAACCGGAACTAGTCTGTCTGTATAGAGTTGATGGACTCATTTATGTCCCCAATAGTAATGGTCATCTTACTGTTAAATTACAGAAAAAATCATTAGAGCTTTTAAGCTCCTGGGATTCAAGATAGAGATCACTTCCAATATAAAAATAGTTGATTACCTTGACATCACACTTAACTTGAATAATAATACATTTAAACCATACCACAATGAACACGAAACTCCTAATTATATTAACATTAACTTGAACCACCCCTCTACCATCTTGAAGCAGATACTTTGGCTCTAGAATTAATAAACTGTCATCTAATAAGAATATATTTGATAAGAATAAAGCATTGTATGAAAATGCCCTCCAGAAAAGTGGTTTTGCACATAAACTATCTTACTTAAACCCCACAAATAATCATAGTGAAGTTAAGAGTAGTAATCCACACAAAAATGGAAAAATTGGTTCAACACCCACTTCCATAGATTATCTAGAATTAATATTGGATAAATTTTTTTGAAAGTTATAAACATTTTCTGAATAACAACTGTCTAGGTAAGATCTTCAATAGAAAAACCATTAAAATAATTTATTCATGTACTAACAACATGTATAGAGTAATTGACTCCCAAAATAAGTACATCCTTAACAAATTCAATGGTGTCAACAAAAATTCTAATTAAAAAACCCTTGTAATTGTAGAAATAGCAACCTTTGCCCAGTCGAGGGAAAATGTAGAGTTATTTATGAAGCCACCATTTACCCTAAAGAAAATAAATCAAACCACCAAGTTTATATTGGGATTTCTGGGAGGGAATGGAAAAAAGGACTTTTTTCAACCCAAAACTAAAAAAAAGCAAACAAATTTCTCCCAAAAATTTTAAGAATTGAAGGAGAAAGACCTGAACCCTCAAACTGACTTGGAATTAATAGGTTTTGCCGAGATTTCAAATAGCTTTAAGGGTAGATGTAATTTATGTTTGGAGAAGAAAGTTAAAATCATTAAATTTAAGTATCAAGATATTATACTAAATAAAAGCAATGAATTCGTATCCAATTGCTGCCATAGGAAAAAATTCCAACTGACATAACATTATTTCAACCCCACACTCCAAGTGTTGCCACAGGAACTAATTTCAACTAACATACTATCAGCTGAACCTCTTTCATTTATATTTTTATATGTGAATTTTTTCTATCTTGACATCTTCCCTATATGTAAAATTTTTTCTATATGTGAAATTGTTTTAAATACTCACTCCCATTTATAATATTTCAAACTCTTTAAAAATTTTTATGGTTTTTTTTTTTGTTCATTCTTCTTCCTTGCACAAGTGTTGATAGGTTACATTTATATCAGTGTCCATTTTCAACAGTTGTGTTTATCTGTACCATGACCACCTTAGAGATTCCTTACCGCTCAATATCTATACAAATCCCTCCTCTATCATAGGCCAATTCTTATTCCCTCTTTTATTCTTTCTTTTTTTTTTTTCCTTTGCCTTTCAAATTTCCTGTGAAGAAACATAGGATTTTATTCATTTTAGTAAATGTATTTGCATTGATAAGTCCAGGGAAAAACTACTTTTTCCATGGATGAAATGATCATCTGTATGAGGTAAATTGTTTGGATCCCATTAACTGTAATTCACTTATATGCTCTATATTAAAAAATATATTGAGCACTTTTTTGTGGATCAGTTTTAATATTTTATATTAATAGGATCTACTTGGATTACTTACCCACATTTTTTTTTTCATATTATATATATATATATATATATATATATATATATATATATATATACATAAATAAATGTAATTCTATTTAAACTTGGTGGGTGAAAACCCTGATAACACAATTTTCAAATTAAATGGCATCTGAGAAAAATGTAAAAAAAACAGAAGCACCAGAAACCTCTGAAGAGGGCAAAAGAAATGATTCAGTAGCTTAAATCTCTGGTACAAAGAAACAAAAAACAGTAATAAGTTAAAATGAAGAGTGCTCAATACATTAAGCAGAGCAAAGGTAAAATAAATAAATCCTAATGAACCAGGTACTATCTACTTAGGTTTCACCACATGGGATCATCATTATATATATATATATATATATATATATATATATATATATATATATATATATGTATGTATGTATGTGTGCCATCCAGAGATAGACGGTTTCACAGCTCATCAGTGTGGCTAAACGTTTGGTTGCCTCTAGCTAGGATTGAAACCCGACATATATATATATATATATATATATATATATATATATTACTATATATATATATATATATATATATATATATATATATAAAAAAAACAAAATGATTTACTTTTTTTTCTACTTCATCAATTTAATCTGAAGCTATTTTTAGATGAGTAATATTTCTTAATTAAAGTTTAAGTTTCAAATCAACATGAAGTAAGATTGGAAGGTAATAATAAAAGAATTTACTGTTTTTACATACACATACCACATACATATTTATGTAAATACACATATATTTGTATACATGTACAATTACATATATAACCACATACACATGTATCGATACACATCAGTATACATGCACATACATAAAAAAATATTTACATATACATATTTCCACAGGCATCCATTTTTATACATATTTAAATTTTCTCTTAATTTTTACCATTAATGTTAGATAGTGAATTAAGTGTTTAGATTTTTAAAAATTTTTAATTTTAATATTTTTAATATTGTGAATAATGGTTAAGGAGTAATATTTTTTAATTTAAATCTAAGTGATCAATTTAAATTGAAATTATCTCCAGACAAGTAAAAATTTCTAATTTTTCAAGTCTAATTAGAAATTATTTCAAAATGAAGTAAGATTAGAAGGTAATACAAGAATTAGAAGATAATAAATTTCTGTCTTTACATAAATCTCTATTTATACAAACATACATTACATACATATATATATATATGCAACCCCATACACATGAATTGATATACAGTGTAACCCGGATATAAGAGAGATTTTCTCTGGTCCCAAATTAGAGCCATACTTACCTAAACAAAATAGACCAAACCCGGATATAAGAGACTTCTTCTCCGGTCCCGACAACTCTCTTATATCCAGGTTACACTGTATATACATATACCTACCTAACTTTACAAATACACACACATATACATATTTACATAAGTATACACATATAACCATATACAAGCCCATATACACATTTTTTTACATACAAATATGTACCCGCATGCACATGGGCATACAAGCCTCCTCATACCTGCCAATATTTACCATCGTATATAAATATCTACACACACACACACACACACACATATATATATACCAACATATGTATACGCCTACAAATATCATATGGAAACCTATAAATCATAGCCTAAAGGTAAGAATGTATATCAATGTACTTATGCCCATATACAACTGCATATATATTATAACTGATAGTGATTTTTTTTTTTTTAAGTGTAGTGAGTTACATTGAGATGATTTTTGTGTCTGCATTTAAAGATTATCTCATTATGTTGGTTTACATCAGGATCTTTATGCTTTATTATTAGGATCTTACATATATATATGCACACAAAAACAATCAAACGCATGCATGTGTGTGTGCTTTTGAAAGAGAGAGAGAGACACACACATATATATATATATATATATATATATATATATATATATATATATATATATATTAGGTGAATGTTTTGCTGTTGTTCATTAAAATATATATATATATATATATATATATATATATATACACACACACAGAGAAACTACACCTCATTTTGTTATCTATAACAAATTTGACTTCATATCTAATCCTTCATGAACTTTCACCTATTCCCTAACCAACAGTAAACTGGTCATTGTAGACTATTGGCCTAAAATACTCTATCTATAATTCTGGCTCTCTATTACTAAAATGTTTTTTTTTGTTATTTTTATTGTACTCAAATTTTCAGATTAAAACAAAAATGGTTAAATTCTCAAACAAAAATAAAACCAGGATAATATCACTGATAATAAATGTGATTTTAAAATATCACTGATAATAAATGAGATTTAAAATCAGATTTATATAAAATAGATATTTATATTTGTGATATTTAAATGTTGTCTTTGGCACACTGATTTGAATTGTACCAAATAATTTTTAGTGGTTTTTGTATCATTTTTTTTTTCACATAGAATTATTATTATACATTGACTTACATAGATTAATGTCCTAATCTTGGTTGTTAGTTTTTTGGGGGTGCTGTACTCTCTGACCTTCTTTGGATACCTGTTGTAATGAGAAACTTTCAACCTGAATCCTTTATTCAATCCATGAGGGTATAGTGTTCTCATTCTGCCAATGAACAGAATATATAATTTTTTGTGATAACTGTATACAGGGAATGAACTCCCAACCACCAAGTAACTAGATCTGCTTAAGCAATGTAAAACGTACAACATTCATAATATTGTGACTGAACCGACCAAGATGAGGATCATTGTTCAAGTAAATCAGTGTATAATCCCAACCAATTTTCCATTGGTGCAATAGACAAGAAAACATAACGGTAACAGGTATAAAATTAAAAGTAATTTATATTTGATGTACTAATATTCAAGTTTTTAGAATCCCAGTATCAATTTCTATATAAAAAAATGTACATATAACATTAAAAAGGAGAGAGTTGATATTCAATGACACAATAACAGAATGCCAACTCTCAAAGTCATTAATTTGCACCCAGTTGCTGAAAATTCACATCTAAAGAGCAGTAATTTTCAATTACTTGTGTGCTTACTTGCAGTATTTATTCTTAGCTTGTTGCTTTTGACATCTTGCATACAATACAAATAACAGAAAATAGCAGAGCCTTGGGAAGTGATTTTTTAATGTCATGTTTTTTTTTGTTACTATTTTTTATTTTATGAGTACAATGTAAACATCTACTTTAAATTCAGTGACGAAAATTAATGATAGTAAGCAAACATTAGAGCAAAACATTCACCTCATAACAAGGTGTCAAGCTATGGAATTATTGATTCACCATTATAATTGTAAATTGTGTTTACTCTTTACAAAAGAACTGAATCTGATGGAAATTCGTTCCTTCTTGAAAAACATGAATAATATTAACATTTAATTCTTATGTATTGTTTTATTTAGAATCAGCATTTATTGGACTATGTCCATTATAACACAAGGACAGATTCATAGAGCCCCAATAAGAAAATGAATTTATTATCTATAGCTTGAGAGACTATCATGCTAAAACCTGCTCTACAGCAGTAACACTAGGCAGAAGCTATTTTATTTCTGTTTTAACTGCCTTCTAAGTTACATAAAAAAGGTCTGTATGCTCAATTATAAGTGGAAAATTGTTTTAATTATGCAGTAGAGAAAATGCTACAATGTTAACAATTTGGATTTATCTTTAAACATAGGTTAAATAATAGGGCAGTCTGAGCTCTGTAGTTTTGTGTGGGAACCAATCTATAGGAGATGGACCACTTTGTATTCAAAACCATGAAGAAACCAATGATAAATTTGACAATCTTTCCCAAGAAGTGATGGAAGTTGAAAGAGAAAGATATATATATATATATATATATAAATAATGCACACACAATATTAAAGTGTATTTAAAAAAAAAAAAGACAAAGGTTTCATTAATATTGTCTGTCATTGTTTTGAACAATTATCTTCTAGTGTCTGAGGTATTAATTGAAGTTAAATTAGTTATTCAGCAAATTTGTAAAATGATGAATGCATCTCAAAAAATTAAAATGTTGACATTCATAAAAGTACTTACCTACAGCAGCATGATAGTGAGAGAGAGCATCAGACAATTGTCCCTGGGCAAGGAGTGTTTTGCCCATTTCCAGATGCTCATCAACATTTCCTCCAAATACCCCTGAAAAATAAATTAAAAATTACAGCAAAAATTAATTTCTTTTAATACATAATGAAAACTGGCTTGAATCATTTCACTTTCAAATACAACAGACATTTTTTTAATATTAAACTAGTTTCATAGTTAATTCTAATCAGTTTTTCCACATTTGTATAAAATTATGCAAATATTAATTATCTTACTTACAAGTTACTTCAAGCAACATTTTTGTTTTCAGCATCTGAAGTTTTTAACTATATATTCAAGGATCAAAATTACCAATTTTCAAGGCATGAACTGTATTAATATATTGTAATAAATCTTGCCCAATATCTAGTCCTGTCAGCATCAGATGCACCAACTATCATCACTTGAAGCATCACTTTTGTACAGCATGGATGGATGAGGGTTTGTTATGGTTAGTAAAAGTAACCAACTGAACAAATGGAGGTAATTAGTTTTCTGCTCTCACATACTAACTCAGATCTCATCAATCCAGTAGCTCACTTTACTGACAGTATTGTAATTTCACTATCTTTAGTAGTATAAACACATGCTGTGTTACAGGCTTTTTCTCTCTTGGTCTGTCTTATGAAATATAATATGCAAAATCTTGAATTTGTTGTCAGACTTTTAAAATCTTTTTTGTTACAAATTGTTAGTAAAGGTTTTCAATTGTGAAATCCCATGAAAAAGAAATGTGGTTTTGATTTTTTTTTTTTTAGTACAAAATCTGATTTTGTTTAATCTGATCTTGCATAGTGTACCAAGACCACCCTGAGGGAAAAATTATTTTTTTAACTCTTTAATTAGGACCTCCACTGATTCGCTAAAAATTAGCAATACATGTTGAAAAAAGCCCCAAAACTTTATAAAAACAAATTTTTATCATTAAAATCACCGTGAGAAGACCAAAGATTAGTATAGGAAAATTTATCTTTTTGCAGTGAAAAACACATTGATTTGAAAATTCTTTCAGAAATCAAATAATTGTCTGATTTTAATGAAACGTTCAGGACTTATTCACAAATGAAATTATTTTAGAAATGTTTTTTAAAAAAATCTTAGGAAAAAAAAAAAAAAAAAAAATTTTTACCCCCACTTATTTAATTTTATGAAATTTTGAGAAATTAAATTTTGTAGAGCTTATACTTAGACAGCAAGATGGGTTGGTCACCCAGCAACCATTTACATTGACCAGCTATGTTATGACACAGAACACCATACCAGTGACCTTTCAACCAGAACCATGATGGTTGGCTTGATAGAGTCATGAATGTACAAGCTAGCTCAACAGAATAATAGAGCTTAATGTTTATATTGGTTAAAATCAGAACTCCTTGGAGAATTTAAATCAATTTCTCTTTACAAAACAGGACCACCAGTGACTGAAAATCTGCTCTAAATTGTAAAATAAAAAAAATATATAATAAAACTAAGACATTAATTAGAAAAACTTAATTGCTATATTATGGATACTATTGTCTTAAGAAAAAAAATTTAATACATAAGGAATTTTTACAACAGTTTTCATTTTTTTAAAATTTGAATTAGAATATTTTATAAAGTTATAAATCTCTTAAATTTCTGTATTATTTGGTCCAGGTTAAGAGATACTGTTATTAAGTAAAAACTATATTTACTAATATGAAATGGACAAGCTTAATACAATTTATCAACCACCAATATTTAAAAAAAAAGATTTAATTTTTTGTGCATATAAATGTACAGATTTTTGTTAATATGAACGTTCACAAATGATATTTTCAGAAAATAAGAGTGACAAATATAGTAAATTTACAGCCAAAGTATCTAAAAATCCACTGTAAAAAAAATTAAACTTCTGTCTGTCAAGTTAAGCTGTTAAACTGTCAACACCTTAAACAGCTACCAACATAAAAAAAAAAAAAAAAAAAAAAAATGCATTTCAAATAATATTTGTTACAAATGAGATTAATTAAACTTTAAATCAGTAAATATTCCTCAAGTAAAGGTTTTCAATTGTGAAATCCCATGAAAAAGAAATGTGGTTTTGATTTTTTTTTTTTTAGTAAAAAATCTGATTTTGTTTAATCTGATCTTGCACAGTGTACCAAGACCACACTGAGGGAAAAATTATTTTTTAACTCTTTAATTAGAAAAGTATATTTTATTTTTGAATGATTTCTTTAATAAAGATAATTATGTGACACTGAGATCTCCGGAGGTTGATCAAGCAAAAAAGTGAAATAAAGAAGGAAGTGGAAGATGGATTGAAAAGTTAAGAAAATTAAAAACAAAATGTGTTGATAAATCATGTTTTTTTTTTTTAAATAACTCCAAGGAGAATCAAACCCAAATTTAACTAGACAGAATTCAGTAAGACTATTAGTCCTTCACCAATAAGGAGACTATTAAGGTATCCATAAAGATGTCAGATAAAATAAAAACATGTTGATGATAAAGAAACCAGGGCCAGAATAAATAGCATTCATGATTCCTCAGAACAGAAAGTGCAAAAAAATCTGTTTTGAGATTAATTCGGATTCCTTTGGATATACAAGTGGTAATGAAAAATTAATTACTATTTTCCAGTGACCATTAGAAAAAAGGCTGGTTGATCTGTTCAATCATAAAAAATGTGTAAGACTGAGAAAAGACAATCTTTAATTTTAAGGAAAGTGGAAATAGTTTTTTTCTTTCCTTTTCCAATTCTTAAGTGGTCTGGTTGATCAAGAGCATAGGGCAAGCTGATAGATAAAGATTAATGACTGAAAATCCCTTTTGTTTTCACTGCACTATCTGGAATTTAGATTTGTCACACCAGCAGGCTGAGGTTGGCTACTGAGAAAGTGGGAGAAGCAAGATAGAGATTAGCACCACCTATATCTCGCTTCCAGAGTGGTCCACTAGTATTTCCCGGCTTGTGTTTTCAAGGTACTGCCTTCTTAACCTGTTTTGGTGGAGCATCTTTATTAATCTCACACCATTTAGTTTTATGTTCTCTATGACTGCACCTTGTGTATTTATCATCTTCAAAATCTGGGGGCAGTCGCCATTCTGTTGAGCAGCTGACTGCCCTGTGACCCTCATGGCAACTAGTCCAATAGATTAACCCGTACCTTGCAGGTGTGGGCTCCTAGAACCCATGTCAGAGCAATGAAGCCTTTCTTCTGAGAACCTCTTCCTATTCCTCCAGTTTGACATCCTCTTGTTCACCACCACCACTGCCACAGATGGCTTGACCAGTGCTTCTTTCATGCTGTATGCACTCATTCTGGAGTGCCTCCACATATAGGTCGGCCAGCTGGGCCTGCATAGTTGTGTTACTCATAACCTCTTCCAGAGCGGCCAGCTTCTCTGCACTAGCTCCTAGCTCTCCGGGGTTCTCATCTTTTAATTGCCTCAATTGCTGTCTCCTCATTGGCATATTCCTTTATAAGTAGTTCCTCCAGCTCACCCCAGGCTAACTGTGGATCTCCTATCAAGTGAACCCCTATGAAATCTGAAACTGTACCCACTACAGTGTTAAATGCTATGTATACCATTTCCTTATCAGACAGCTCATATATGCATTGTTCCTTTTTGATTGATGCTAGTGAATCCTTCAGCTCTTTTGGGTTCCCCACAAAAGATGGGTCCCTGGGTCCTCCCAACAATTCCCTCAGGCCACTAGTAGGTTGTTGCCCTGCCACCTCATCCTCAACACCTACTACTTCAGACCTCGCTGACTTGTGGTCACTCATCAAGAGAAATTTCAGAGAAAACTGAAAAGTGTCCTAAATGTCACTTGTTCCTGGGCGGCTGTCAATTTATTGAGAGAATAAAAAAAAAAGAAAAAATTACGAAGTATATTTATTTTAGAATCATATAGTCAAAATGACCAGAGTCTGTTGGTTCTCACTACTTTTTTTGTCTCCTTCCTTTCTGTTGTCTGGTTCTTGGGTTGGTCATAGTCAACCCAACGTCAAATCTGCACCAAATTGTAGTCTTTCAAAGTCAATCCCAGCTCACAGCGACCAAATGTGGTCGTCAGGCTCAATCCTTGGTCATAGCAACCAAATGTTAAGTACATTTGGTTATATCAGAGTTCACTTGCAATTAAGTATCAGCCCAATCCACATCTAAATTGGAGGTGATATTGATAAACTTTGTTTTGCTGTTTTGGTAAAATTTGGCACAAGGCTGAAGTCTGGTGTTTCTCTTTGGCAAGAGCAATCACAACTGGTGGCTGAGACAAATTCTCTGCCATCTCTGTCTCTATTTCATCTGACAAATTCATGCCATGCCTTCGTATTTATGGACATTCACTCAAACTGGCATGGGGCACAGTGTATAGGAGGATTTCAGTAAATCCCCTTTTGTTATCAGCTTACTTCATAATTCTAAGGAATTTTCTTCTTCCACTCTCTCATATTATTAAATCTCTTTGGTGAGCATGGGTGGCTTATCTAACCCCTTCTAGTATTTCAACTCAACTTTCGACCAGGAGAAATCAACTCCAAATTCATTGTTTATGAAAATGAAGTTTCCACTTTACAGCTTTCATTTTCAGCTACATAGAACATGTCAATCATCATTGCCCTTTAAGTCTGGGTCATTTTCCATTGTTCAAACCCTCGACACACCAATTCCAGGTAACAAGAAATAGTATCACATTTTTATCTAATATCTACAAAAATGTTAAAATATACAAATAGTCTAACATAACTTGTTAATAGTAATTTATGTAATAAAATTGGTTATCTTCAGAAATTTACTAATACTTTACAGAACAGAAGTGAGTAATCAGTTTAGGAGACCAGAAAATAGCAAATTAATCCCTCATTTTATATGCAGAAGTGAAAAACTGAATCTACAGTTGTAGCCAACATGTTCAGAACGGCATTGTTTTCATCAGAAAAGTAGGTATAAGTTTTTATCAAAGTTGTTTTATATTCTATAATTTTTACAGATAATAAATACGATATTAATTGTTATTGTCGAGATTTTTGTGAAAATTTTTGATTATAAAACAACTTGATAAAAAACTAATACCTACTTTTCGACGAAAACAATGCTGTTTGAAATTTTGGCTGCAACTGTACATCAAGAATACAGTTGCAACCCAAGCTAGAAAAGAAAAAAAGAAAAGGGTAAAAGCTATTATAAGAATAGCTTACATCATATAGAAGATACATTTGCATTATACATACATATATATATATATATATATGATGAATCTGGAAAAGCTCCAAATGTTTTCACAAAATGAAAGCAAAAATTGTAGCCAAACCAGAGCTACTTAGAGACGTAAACAAATGTTAAATGCCACAAGCCAGTATTTTTTTATGCCTTCATTTTCTATTAATATATTTCACCATACTCTGTGGTATGTACACAAGTGACTATAATGTAGAAAAAGATGAAAAATTTAAGATGCTAGAGATGTGAAAGTAACAATAGTATGAATGTATTTGTCTTCTGAGATAGCTCAGTAGTATAGCATTGGACTAAAAGTTAGAAATCAACAGTTCAACTTCTTTCCATTGTAGTGATGCTATCAACAGATAAAAAAATGTAATGCCCAAAATATCTATCAACAATAATTTATTCTACCAAGTAATAGAATTAATAAAACAAATACTGGAAGGCCAACATTTAAATCATGATAATTGATAAGTAGAGCTTGATATTTATTTCACTCAGGACTGATTTAAGAACAGTTTTTTTTTTTTTTTTTTTTTTTTTTTTACAGTAACTAGCTATTCCACTGTCAAGAAAATGTTAAGGCTTCTCAGTTTTCAACACTAATGTTCACTAATGCTATCTAAGTATCTTGTATAACTTCATCTAATAAGCTCACACAACAGCACTTCAGAAAGAATGCAGCTCATACCACCTTACAGGAAGCAATCCTTCATAAATCAATTTGTAATGTCTAATAATACATAATTATAGGAACAGTTTTAACATATCAATAATTAAATTTTTTTTTTTTTTGTTGTTGTTGTTCTCTTTGTTCAATTGGTTCGAGTTGATTTCTGATATTTCTGAAACTGGTAATTCTGTTGGTGTTTTTAAACTAATGGCTAGATTTGAATAAAGTACATTATGGAGACTTGGACAATCTAGGAGATCTAAGTCAACTCTCTTAACTAGAACTCTGTCAATGTAGTTAGAACATGGCATTGTACCTGAGCCATCCCTATCTGTCCAAGTCAATCTATCCACTTTAGATGTTCATTTCAGAATTTATTGACCAGATCAAGTCTGGTGATGAACTCCTGAAAGTTTTTTACATCTTATGTTAGTATCTGCACTAGCACTCCCGAGATCTAATTCAGGATCAAGTACAGTGTTCCAATCACCCACTAATACTACCTGTTTTGATGATATCACAAACTGATTGACTCATCAAAAGAAGGGTTCCCACTCTCTACGGTCATTGGGCACAAAGCCCAAGGAGTCAGAATGCTTTCCCATTTATAGTAACATCCAGCAAGCACAATCTGCCTGCCAGATCTGCAAAGACAAGTGAACAAGTGGTGTTCAAAGAACAATTTACTACCTGGGTAAGACCCCCTTGAACACTTATCAAAATATGCTGAAAGGAGGTGGACCCTCCTCGACAGCACACCTTCATAATTGTTTGCAATAAGGTGGGTCTCCTGTACACAACAGACATTCACACTGAGGCATTGAAGATCACATGAGAGACAAGCCCTTTTAGCCATTCAAACTTGCTAACCAGTGAGACATGATTGATGCTTACAGGTGTTGCTTAACTGGGACAAACATGCCTGGGGTCAGAACACCAATGGCCAGTCCACATGGAATCTTGGCCCATTTAATTTTTAATGCTGGGTTTTTGAAACCAATGTCTCTAGGAAAGGTTAATTTGACTGATCTATAAAGGGAAGAATATATGAGAATGGAGACCCTCAGAGAACAAAACTGTTTCAATTTTGCCAGTCTCATTTTCCATCAAAGCCAGTGCTGATGCTATGGCTGAATTAGCCTCACCCAGCATTGACCAGAATTGCTGAGTGCTCAGACACACTCAAACAACCACTAAGATTCTCTAAGCATGCAGAAAATTTTGGGGAGTTTACATGCTCTTTCTCCAATTTGTTTAACGTGCAGGAGAATCTTCAGATCTTTCAAGCATTATTGCTGCAAATTCTTCCTTTTGAGTATGTCCAAGTCAATGCAGCAGACATCATCCCCGGTATGATATTTCGGCTTGTAGTCCAGTGTTTGTGTGGGAACTCCTCTTCTAAACTTCCCAAGGAGGAACTCCATGGTATCTTGGTTGATACTGGTGAATATGGTATTGATAAACGTAGTGGGGGCAAAGGTGGCCGTGCCAACGTGGGTCAGGGTAAGGGCAGTAGACTCAATGATTTAGCAGGTTATCTGGATTTTTTTGCTGGTGAGGGTTTAGGAGTGGGAAAAACCAGCTTGGGTGGCGATAATGGTCTTCCATTTTTTTTCTGAAGAAGGTCAATATGGTGGGGGGGGGGGGTGAGATGTCTTGTTGGGGGAGGTGGCTCTTGACATTTTGAGTTCCAGTTTTTTTCTCAATAAAGTTTTTCTCCCCACTGCTCTGGTATCACCTCTTTTAGTTTTTCTGCATATAAAAATGATCCTTTTTTTTTTCCCCACTGTTGATTAGAAAGAGAGAGGCAGCATTCTTCCTATCTTTTTTTCCAACCATCTGTCATTCTCCTTCTGTATTTCTTTCAGTGTTGTTTGTACCGGGCTTCTTCATCCTTGTGGCTTCTTGTTTGCTGGACAGACTGTGGAGAAGTGGCTGGTCTCTCCACAGTGCCAACAAGACAGCTATCTTCTACATACAATGACTGCTACTCTTTTTCCATTAATGGTAATCTAATTGGGTATCTTATTGAAATGTTCATGGCTTAACATCAAATATTTCCATTCATTCAACTTTTTGTCAGTATGAATTTCTACTAATTCCCAATATTGCGTGAGGAATGTGTCAACAAAATCCCAGCATGCTTTTGTGTGATTTTGCCTGTAAAAGGGGAGGGTCACGTGTTCTGCAGTAATTCTTTATTGGATTAAACAACACCCATGCTCAATTTAATGGATGTGTGCACTCATATTTACCCCCCCCCCCACATTTTTTTCAAATAGCGTAAAAACTTGTTTGTCTTTTATCAAGTGTTCCATGTTCGGATTTGCAGAATACTTTGTTACCATATAACTTATAATTGGACGAGTGGCAGTCATATCATATATCAGGCTGCCAACTATCTCTTGATAATATTTTCTGTCTGTTGGTTCAGCATTGCTTTCATCCAGTAGATGAATATCCAGTCCACAAGGCATTGATTGAGATTTACAATCTTACATTCCAAACTTGATTAGAATCTTTTCAATATATTTTGTTTGATTCATCTCTAGAGTTATTTTTAAACGTAAATTGTATACCCGGAAAGAAAGCTTTCCAAAATCAGTCATTTTGAATTGTTCATTTAAACATGTTTTTACATTAAAGGGTAACCTGTTCAAGTCTAGGGTCAACTGTTATCTTCCCCCACATATCCCATAAACTGTGCCTCTTACATTGTATATTCTGTACCCCTTTACTTCAAGTGGATCTTGGTCCTTGTACAGAGTGAACATCCTTAGAAAAAAAACTACAATTGATTCCTCAAACAGTAATTACTTATGATTGATATCTGGGAAGAAGGATTTTTTCATTTGTTAATTTTTGTTTATTTTCTGATCATAATTTGATTAGTCTATTGGAAAAAACCCATTTGAGAGAAAACTATTTGCTATTAAAAATATAGATATAGATAAAATATAGATATAGATTTAGATAAAATATATAGATTATTGGGAAAAAGGTATGACAATGTGGAATAAATTTTCATGTGACGTGTTTTATCCTTTAGGATTGTCATTGGTTTAAATTTATTACATTGGTGTGACTAAACATGCACACAAACAAGGGATGTTGGGAATTTAATTTTTTTTTTGCTTTATATAATATAATCAATTTTATTTAGATTCTTTTCTTTTTGTTTCTATCACTTTTGTCATTAGGTTTTTCATTGTGATAAAAGACAATCTGCCAGGAAAAAAATGTTGTAAAAGCCAGAGGACAAATTTACTGTGGATGATAAAATCAAGGCACTTTGAAAACATTTTGTCTAGTGAAAGAAAAAATATTTTATCATTGTTCATGGCTTTGTCTTGTGATGTTTGCATGTGTATATTTGGATTCTAGTGGGCATTTTTTATCACTCTGGTAGTGTCCAAAGGATAAATGTGTATGTTTGGATTCTAGTAGGGGTTTTTTGCTAAAAATATTGTCTGTTTATTTGATGTTTGAAGGTGGTGGTGAGAGGGTAATGTGATTTTGGCATGATTTTTCTGTATCATATTTTAGTTGGTTGTTTTTGTTTTGGATGTTTGTGTGGAGAGAGAAAACTTAGGTTACATCAGCTGTAGAAACCAGATCTTAGAAATAATAAGTTAAATCTAAAAAATCACCCTTGTGCTGCAGCAAATAAACACAGGCAATAGAAGAGTCCATTTTGGAATACAATCAGAAAAAAGATGATTCCATTTCACTATACAACAAGGATATAAGTGATCATGGCTTTCCACAAATTCTTTTCTTTGACTGTCTGTAAATTTCTATGCCTTTATGGAAAAGATAGTGAATCATTTATGTTAGACTCCATAGTTTGAATTACAGTTTTCTTTTCTGTTTGTTACCCAAGGCTAGAAAAACCAGTCTACCCTGCTATTTAGCTTATTTTAATTTAGCAAATGTATAAGGAATAAATAGCTTCAATTACAGATCATGGATTTGAAATATATATATTTATTGAAATACCTCCAAAATGAAACTTCTCTCAATTAATAATCTTAACCTATTATGATGATCTTAGTAACTGTAGATATATTATGTACACTGACTCAACATATTGCCCATGAGCTACAGTTATAGCTCTTTATGCTAATTAAAAATTAGCAAAACCAGTCCCATTACAAAATTTTTTCATCTTCCATCAGCATGGCTGATTCTAAACTTCATGAATACAACAAAAACACATTCTTGTTTAGTCTAATGCTAGGAAAGTCAGTTCACCATGTCATGCTAATCAATTTTCAGGATGATATATATATATATTTATAAATCACACCCATTCTAAAAAATATTAAATATTATTTATATACATCATGGTGGTCCTGTTTTGTATCTATGGGGATTCATTACAAAAATACAAAGAATTTAAAATTGGAAAGCAGCCCTGATATTATACACCTGGTCAAAGTATAGCCCCTTACAAATTACAGGTTTCATTGCCTGTCTATCAGGTGAATAACACTGATATGGATCATGAGATGGACAATAAATTATTTATATTAATTAAATTTGTCCTCCAATCTTCTTCAAGTGTATCTCAATCCAGGTAACTTTCAGAGAATTTTGAACCAATATTTGATTCTCATTATCTTATTAACGTCTGTTTTTTTCTACCTGTTATCTATATACCTGTCTAAACTATCATCTATATCCAACCATTTTTCTTAATAAATTATTAAAAATGGTTTCAAACAAATAAATTCTATAAATATTAAAGACAATCTTTTCTCAAAGTTTACTAAACTGACACTACAAAATCACAAAGGGCTTTACCAACAACACCAACCACATCCCTTGAAGCCTTCCAACAAAAAAAAAATGGTACACATAATTTGAAGAGAAATTTTGGGATATTTGACATCCCTTGATCTATAGTGTCACACTTTATGTGAATCAGGAAAATGATGGAAGCTATTTGTAGTCCCTTTGGACTGTGTAGTTTTTTATGGGTCCTTAATGATTATGACCAGAGATGCCTGCGTACAAAATTGTTTGCAGCATAAATACACATTTTCAAGCCTTGTTTTGATATATATATAATTAAATTTGTAACCCTTGCTATTTTATCAACATTTGTTTTTTTTTTCTGCACACATTTACATATCTCACAAATTAAATGAAGCACAACACTATTAAAGGATGAAAGGATATTTTTTTCAAATCTGTGAATTGGATTTGCTTATGAAAAACACTATATGAAACACTATATATAACACTAAGTGACACAAATTATAAATATATATAAAACATATATGAAAACATATATAACATTAAGTCATGAAAGCACATTTATAAAAAACATATATGAAACACATATTTATAATATTATATTCATGAAATAC
>CAHIKZ030001455.1:0-77500 GCA_903632075.3 Acanthosepion pharaonis
ACCGGTTGAACGGTGGTAGAGAAAAATGACTTAATGACCAGCCACCGGGTTGAACGGTCGTGACAAAAAATGAAATAATACCCAGCCACCGGTTGAACAGTGGTAGAGAAAATGACTTATTACCCACCCCACCGGTTGAACGGTGGTAGAGAAAAATGACTAATGACCAGCCACCGGTTGAACGGTGGTAGAAAAAACAACTTAAACCCCAGCCACCGGTTGAACAGTGGTAGAGAAAATGACTTAATACCCAGCCACCGGTTGAACGGTGGTAGAAAAATGACTTAAACCCAGCCACCGGTTGAAAGGTAGGGAAAAAACTTAAACCAGCCTACCTGTTGAACAGTTAGAAAAATGACTTAATACCCAGCCACCGGTTGAACGGTGGTAGAAAAATGACTTAAAATGCCACCGGTTGAACGGTGGTAGAAAAAAAATGACTTAATACCCAGCCACCGGTTGAACGGTGGTAGAGAAAAATGACTTAATACCCAGGCACCGGTTGAACGGTGGTAGAGAAAAATGACTTAACGCCCCAGCCACCGGTTGAACGGTGGTAGACAAAAATGACTTAATGACCAGCCACCGGTTGAACAGTGGTAGAGAAAATGACTTAATACCCAGCCACCGGTTGAACGGTGGTAGAGAAAAAATGACTTAATGCCCAGCCACCGGTTGAACGGTGGTAGAAAAATAACTTAATGCCCAGCCACCGGTTGAACAGTGGTAGAGAAAAATGACTTAATACCCAGCCACCGGTTGAACGGTGGTAGAGAAAAATGACTTAATTCCCAGCCACCGGTTGAACGGTGGTAGACAAAAAAAACTTAATCCCCAGCCACCGGTTGAACAGTGGTAGAGAAAAATGATTAATACCCAGCCACCGGTTGAACGGTGGTGGAGAAAAATGACATGTTAAACCCCAGCCACCGGTTGAACGGTGGTAGAGACAAAAATGACTTAATGCCCAGCCACCGGTTGAACGGTGGTAGAGAAAATGACTAAAACCCCAGCCACCGGTTGAACGGTGGTAGAGAAAAATGACTTAATCCCAGCCACCGGTTGAACGGTGGTAGAGAAAAATGACTTAATGCCCAGCCACCAGTTGAACGGTGGTAGAGAAAAATGACATAATGCCCAGCCACCGGTTGAACGGTGGTAGAGAAAAATGACTTAATGCCCAGCCACCGGTTGAACGGTGGTAGAGAAAAATGACATAATGCCCAGCCACCGGTTGAACGGTGGTAGAGAAAAATGACCTAATGCCCAGCCACCGGTTGAACGGTGGTAGAGAAAAATGACTTAATCCCCAGCCACCGGTTGAACGGTGGTAGATTAAAAAATAACTTTAATGCCCAGCCACCGGTTGAACGGTGGTAGAGAAAATGACTTAATGCCCAGCCACCGGTTGAACGGTGGTAGAGAAAAATGACTTAATACCCAGCCACCGGTTGAACGGTGGTAGAGAAAATGAATTAATACCCAGCCACCGGTTGAACGGTGGTAGAAAAATGACTTAATGCCCAGCCACCGGTTGAACGGTGGTAGAGAAAAAATGACTTAATACCCAGCCACCGGTTGAACGGTGGTAGAGAAAAATGACTTAATGCCCAGCCACCGGTTGAACGGTGGTAGAGAAAATGACTTAAAACCCACCACCGGTTGAACGGTGGTAGAGAAAATGACTTAATGCCCAGCCACCGGTTGAACGGTGGTAGAGAAAATGACTTAATACCCACCCACCGGTTGAACGGTGGTAGAAAAAAAAAATGTTGAACGGTAGTAATTGTTCCCAGCCACCGGTTGAACGGTGGTAGACAAAAAATGACTGTAATGACCCACCCCACCTTTTGAACGGTGGTAGAGAAAATGACTTAATCCCCAGCCACCGGTTGAACGGTGGTAGAGAAAAATGATTTTAATACCCACCTTTTGGTTGAACGGTGGTAGAGAAAATGACTTAATGCCCAGCCACCGGTTGAACGGTGGTAGAGAAAAATGACGTAATACCCAGCCACCGGTTGAACGGTGGAGAAAGAAAAATGAGGTTGAAATGAAAAGACTTAATACCGGTTGAACGGTGGTAGAGAAAAATGACTTAATGCCCAGCCACCGGTTGAACGGTGGTAGAGAAAAAATGATTTAATGCCCAGCCACCGGTTGAACAGTGGTAGAAAAAAAATGACTTAATACCCAGGCACCGGTTGAACGGTGGTAGAGAAAATGTTTTAATGCCCAGCCACCGGTTGAACGGTGGTAGAGAAAAATAAATTAATGCCCAGCCACCTGTTGAACGGTGGTAGAGAAAATGACTTAATACCCAGCCACCGTTGATTTTTACCCACCCACCAGTTGAACGGTGGTAGAGAAAATGACTTAATGCCCAGCCACCGGTTGAACGGTGGTAGAGAAAAATGAATTAATGCCCAGCCACCGGTTGAACAGTGGTAGAGAAAAATGACATAATACCCAGCCACCGGTTGAACGGTGGTAGAGAAAAATGTTTTAATGACCAGCCACCGGTTGAACGGTGAAAGACAAAAAATGACTTAATGCCCAGCCACCGGTTGAACAGTGGTAGAGAAAATGCAGAAAAATGAACGGTGGTAGAGAAAATGCCCAGCCACCGGTTGAACGGTGGTAGAGAAAATGAATTTAATGCCCAGCCACCGGTTGAACGGTGGTAGATCCCAAAAAATGTGGGGTACCCAGCCACCGGTTGAACGGTGGTAGAAAAAAAATGATAATACCCAGCCACCGGTTGAACAGTGGTAGAGAAAAAAAATGATTTAATACCCAGAAAAAACCGGTTGAACAGTGGTAGAGAAAAAATGTAATACCCAGCCACCGGTTGAACGGTGGTAGAAAAAAATGACGTAATGTCACCGGTTGAACGGTGGTAGAGAAAAATGACGGTGGTAGAGAAATGACCCAGCCACCGGTTGAACGGTGGTAGAGAAAAATGATTAATGACCAGCCATGTTGAACGGTGGTAGAGAAAAATGAAATAATACCCAGCCACCGGTTGAACGGTGGTAGAGAAAGAAAAATTTAAACGGTGGTAGAGAAAAATGCCCAGCCACCGGTTGAACGGTGGTAGAGAAAATGACTTAATGCCCAGCCACCGGTTGAACAGTGGTAGAGAAAAAATGACTTAATGCCCAGCCACCGGTTGAACGGTGGTAGAGAAAATGACTTAATGCCCAGCCACCGGTTGAACGGTGGTAGAGTAAAATGACGTAAAGCCCAACCACCGGTTGAACGGTGGTAGGGAAAATGACGTAATGCCCAGCCACCGGTTGAACGGTGGTAGAGTAAAATGACGTAAAGCCCAGCCACCGGTTGAACGGTGGTAGAAAAATGACGTAATGCCCAGCCACCGGTTGAACGGTGGTAGAGAAAAATGACTTAATACCCAGCCACCGGTTGAACGGTGGTAGAGAAAATGATTTAATGACCAGCCACCGGTTGAACGGTGGTAAAAAAAAATGACTTAATGCCCAGCCACCGGTTGAACAGTGGTAGAGAAAAATGACTTAATGCCCAGCCACCGGTTGAACAGTGGAGAAAAATGACATAATGACCAGCCACCGGTTGAACGGTGATAAAGGGAAAAAATTTAATAAAACCATTTTTGTTAACAGTGGTAGAGAAAAAATGACGTTTTTACCCAGGTGATTCGGTGAACGGTGGTAGAGAAAATGTTTAATGACCTACCAATATTTGAACGGTGTCTAGGAAAAAATAATAATGCCCAGCCACCTTTTGAACAGTGGTAGAGAAAAATGACTTATGCCTAACCCAGCCACCGGTTGAACATTTGGTATAGAAAAATGACTTAATGACCAGCCAAATCTTGAACAGTGGTCGTAGACAGGAAAAATTTTTAACACCCAGCCAATGTTGAACAGTGGTAAGCCATAAAAAATTTGAAAACAACGAGTAAACGATACAAGACAAAATAATGCTTTTAACCATTTGTTGAAAATAGAAAAATATATTTACATCAAATTTAGATGTTGAATTTTCATTATTTTAATACCCAGGAATGATTTTCAGAGTAGAAAAAATGATGACTTAATGAGAAGGCCACCGGTTGACCCACATTTGATTTTCCTTAATGACCATTGATAAAGAACAGAGGTAGAGAAAAAAACTTGAAACTAAGGCAAGGAATTGGTGTTTAATTTAAATGACCACCATCGGTTGAAAATTGCAAAGAAAAATAACTTAATGTATGTTTTGAACAGTTGAGAGAAAAAGACTTAATACCCTTGACCCATGAAAATTAGGTATATCTTAAACCATAACTCAATGAAAACTAATATCTATTTTACCTGTTCAAACAATAAGTTATCGTTCATATCTATTATTTTAAATTCTTAAGTTGATTTATGATTTATCAACCAATGAACGAAACCTATCCAAAATTAATTTCATCCCGGTTTAACACGTTTAATCCAAAACTAACTGGTTGGTTGAACGGTGGGAAAAATTCAATGACCAGCCACTTTGATAAATCAAATTATATATACCGTGGATAGTTTGATGGAACCTGGTTTTGAATATTGAATTTTTGACAATTGAATATTTGAATATTTTACAAACCGGATAATTTTATTATTGAACATAAATTGTAAAACAATTCTATTTCTGAATTTGATATTTTTTCAATTAATGATTTCTCTCTATTTTACTTAATGACCAGCCACCATGAACAGAATTTACAAAATGTTAAAGATTATTCTTGAATAAAGAAAAACTTAATTAAAAATATTTTTTGGAAAAACACGTAATGAGGCATTGAACATCAGAGAAATCACTTTAACCCAGGATTATCCAAAGGACCGATGGTTATCATTATCCATGAGAGAACTCAATGAATAAATTAAAGGTTAAGAAAATTTCAAGATCTATCTAGAAATTTATCTTTTTAAAACTATTTTTGATATCTACCGTGAAACGATGATTAAAAAATTGAAATTTATTTTTAGAATAAAAGTTTAATTACCCATTATCTAAAGGTGCCAAAAGACAAAAGGGGGAAACATGAGAAAAGAAATCTTTCTATTTGAAATTGCCTTTTATAAAGTCTTCAGTTTCCATAAAAGAATCAAGAACAGTGAAAAACTCAATAAAAATTTACGTCAAACGTCGTAGACTAATTTTTTTTGTCGAAAATATTAAAATAAAGTCTGCAAATAAGTTACAGATCTTGGAAGCACTGAATGGATGATTACGGTCTAATTAGAAATATCTCAGAAAAGCCAATAAGAACATCTATTTGTAAAACTTAATGAAAGTAATCTGATAAAAAAGCAATAACCATAACTCAAGTTTTGATTCATTAACCCATGAAATAAGGTAATCCTGCATGTTAAACATGGAAAATGAATAATTCCATCTGAAATGGACTAATTTTAAAAATGAAAGCCACTTTTGGTTAAATAAAATGGTTAATTCAAAACCCAAAAGATCTATCAGTAATTGAACCATGTCCTTAACCCTTTGAACGAAGTTTTTTTCATGACCCTAAACTAAATATATCCAATTCAGAAATAGGAGAGAAAGAAATGATAATGATCAGCCATGGTTGATCTGAATATTGTACTAATTATTGAATGATCATTTATGGAAAACTTTTGCATGTGTATTCGAAATTTAAATATAATTATGTGCATTTAATCTTTGTATTTGTAATGGGAAAAAATAAGTACATTTAAAAAATATAGCAATATCTATATATATTATATAAATAAAAATAAATTTTAATTAAATGGAACTCGTTGCTTATAAGGTGGATGAACGGTTTATAAAATACAACAATTTGAAAAAATAATAATGTCAATTTAAATCTATATATACAATACCCATATATCTTGATGAAAAAAATATATATCATAAATTAACCCTAAAAATATTATATGGTTGAAATTATGAAATATTATGTCTTGAATGGATGAAACACAAACGTAACAAAAGTCTTTTTTCATAACAACAACAACATTATTTTTGAATGAACTTCAGCTGAATTTTTTTAAAAAACTCATGAAATCCCTTTCTCGAAAACAAAATGTAAAAAATTTCCTTATGAGTTTATCTGTCCTGAACAATTTGAGTTTTTGGATTAAATCATTTATCAATAAAATGTAATTTCGTTTAATTTGCCAAGGACAATTGAAGAAACCTCGGTTATTTTTTCAAAATATTTTGTTCTCGATACATTATATTTCGAATTTTTATCCGACAGTATTCATGAAATTTACTTTAAATGTTCGAAGTTTTTAAAAATTAACTTGGACTGTGGTTTTTCATATATATCCCTTATAGGGGTTATATATATATATATCATAAAAAGAATAAATAAATTGATATGAAAAGAATCAGTTAAGAATAGATATTTTCTTTTTTTGTCAAAATCGTTTTGAGAAAAACTTCCAACAAATTATATATTGATTTAAATTATATTTTTTTTTGCTTGAAACATCTTTGAATTAAGAGAAAATTCAATCCTTAAATTTGATTTTTAGGGAATTTTCAAAATACTTCCTAGGATAATTCTTATGCAAAAAACATTATATTAAGAATAATTAATATATAAAAATATAAAATAAATATATATCATATATATAATGGATAGAGAGAGAGAGTTTGAAAAAAAGAGATTATTTCTCTTTCAAATAACAGCCTGATCCAATATATGTGAAATATTGGATTGCAATGTTTTCATAGATGAAATTGTTTCAAAATAGATTAATTCAAATTAAAATATTTTTAGAATTTGTATGAAATATCCATTCCTTCTAGCATGGTTAAGAAGAAGAATAACTGGTTTTCTATAGGTTAGAATCAGAAATGTGTCTGGAGGAAATCACAATAGGAATCAAAAAATGATACAGATGGTCGTTTGGCGTCTTGTGAACAGGATGCACCAGGCTGATCTATATATTTTATATATCAAAAATATAATATAATTTATTAAAAGTAAATATATAATTCATTTTCTTTATTATTGAGTATATAAATATCTATCCACCTTAGAATTTTTACCTCATTTGTCGAATTTTAGTTTAGGAATTTTCCAAATCATTTGGAATATATATATATAAATATATGCTTCGGGAATTAGTTTGAAATTATGTTTTTATTTTTAGTTTATCAACGTTGTTTTATAAATGGGTATATTTTCATATAAAAATCAATTTCATCAAGTTTTTTATGGCATTTAAATAAGAAGACAAGTTAATTTTAAATTCTATTATTTTTCCATTTTATGAATCTATATATAACAAAAACTATGGGTTATTTAAATTTTAAAAATTTCATAAAACGCATTAAATCTGTGGGAGGACAGAAATTGGATAAAAATGAAATAAAAGCTCAAACCTTAATATAATTTACTTTTGAATAAATATATATATATATATATATATATAATTATATATATACAAATTATTTAAAAAAATTCTAAGACCCAAACATGATAAAAAATCAAATCCGAAATGAAATGATAAGAACATTGAACAGTAATTTGAAATAAAATAGCTATTTTGTAATGATATTTTTAAAAATTTATGACAAGTAAATTGTATTAAATAAATAATAATATTTGTCTATTTTGTACTGTTCTTATAAGAATATATTATGCCATTATATATATTCAAAAATATACACACAATTCATACTTGTATATATATATATATCTGAATAAAGGAAAACTTTATTCAATATATACATACATATATATACTGTATATAATGAGCCAAATGATAAACCCACCCACTTCAATATAATTTAAATATATCATGAATATATAGAACCATATATATATATATATATATAAAAATAACATCCCCTCAGTCAGGTCCAATAAAACTGTCAAATCTAGGAATTCAAGAGCTATGGATCCATCCAGCTCTTATCTCAAATAACAACTTAAAAGAGACTGTTTGACCAACACAAGGAATGTTAAAAGATTCATGTTAAAAAGATAAAAAAAAAAAAAAAACAAATGAAAACTACAGACAAAAGTTCATTTTTCCATCAAGACATTCATTTCTGTAGTTTACTGCTACCAGCAAGCAGAAATATTTTTTCTCCTGATGATGGCCATTTTGGCCGAAACTAGTCGAGGAATCTAAATGAAAAATAATAAAAAAAAAACGAAAGAATATTAATCTACAACCCAGTGTGTCTAAAGATTTTTTTTTTTTTTATTTTTTTTATTGTTCAATATATATATATATATATATATATATATATATATATATATATATATATATATATATATATATATATATATAAATATAATTTTTTAATATTCATTAATAAAAAATATATGAAAAACTCAACAAAGAATAAATATTGAAAAATGAAATCAAAAGATTTTAATAAATTAATAAATTTAAAATTGAATTGTAGTTCTCCAATTATCTCATGTTTGAATCCTGTTTTGAAATATTGATATTGAAGGATATATAACCAATATATATATCAATTATAATTTAAACCACAATAAATAGTGGGATGGTAATAAATTCAGAAGTTTATGGGAACTCACATTTTACCAATATATATATTTTATTCAAACAGCAACAACAGCCAAATATTAATAGTAAATGATTAAATGATATAAATAAAATTAGTCTTTTATATATGGAACAAGGAATAAAAAATAAAGAATGTCAAATTTATCTAAAAGAATTTTTTGAAAAGGGAACTTTTTCTTAAAAACAAAATTTTTGAAATTATAAAGAAAAATGATCAAAATTCAATTACAAAGAAGGATTCAGAACAAAAGATAACAATATCAAACTTAGAAAAACTTGATTTAAATAGATACTGAAAAAAATTACAGTTTTATAATAAAAACTTTGCTGATTTTGACCATAATTTATTTTGCTTGTCTAACTTTCAACATAATTTGAAATAAATTTCAATTAAAAACCACCAAGAGTTGCATTCAACTAACTTTAACAACTCTTAAACCATTTCAAATGATATAGAACCTCAAAAAAACATGAACTTAAAATAAACCACTAATTTGTTTGAAATCTTATATAAATTGCCATTGTTCATCCAGGAAATAAACCAAAACAGATTCAGTATTTTTCTACAGAAACATAAATATATTAAAGAACATTAATAATATTTATATTTAAATTTAGTAAAGAAATTTATTTTGTCTTAAACCTTAAAAATTTTCAAAGCCCCCAACATTTGACACCTTTTTAAAGTTTAATTATCAGGTCGTTAAAAATTGTATGTTTGAATTTGTATAAAGGAAATTAAAACCATATGTAAATTTAAAACTTGACCCATAGACAACGAGTTATACCAAATTAATGATAACAAAAATTTTAGAACATTCAGGGTATTTATATAAAAAGGAAAAATGTATTTCATTATTTTTGAATTTTTGTTAAAACAGATTTACAATTTCAAGACAATTCCTGTTTATATTTAACAAAAGAAGAATAACGATTCAAAAAAGCCCACTACGAGGACCAAAATTCAACAATTTGAAACTTGATACATTAAAAAAGAGAAGGACATTTTTTATAAATGGATTTATATTTTTACAAAAATAACTTTCATTTAAGATATTTTTTTTAAAATTATCAAAATGACATTAAGAAAACAAAATGTTTCGTAAGCATTTTACGTTTAATGAAAAGTTTTGAGTTTTATTTTAAATGTATAACCAATAAGTTTTATATGGTTCCTGCAACATTAGAAAGTTTACATTTCCTGATTTCAACAGAGAGGCGTTGGATGGTTTTTTAATCACATTACAAACAGTTCATAGAATCATATTCTGATTGAATATGAATTAGACAAAACATATTAGAAAACATAATTTATTTTTTATTTTTTTTTATAAATATTTCAAAAAAAGAAGAAAACATTTTTAAAAACAAAAATTGTTTAAAAAAATTTAAACAAAACATTGTATATTTCAATCAATTTTATATATAAATCAAATAAGAGGATCCATTAAAAATTAGACAATTTTTAGCTGATATTAATAATGCTACAATATTAATTGGAAAATTTGAAATTCCAGAATATTTAATCCAATCATTGGTATAACATCTATATTTAGAAATACCGATGATCATTTTCTCAGATGGCATATAGACAAACTTGAAACAAAAAAATTTATTTTTATTTTTTGAATTAAAAATATTGTTCAATTATAGTTTTTATAAAATCCACAACAAAGTAACATTTTAGACAAATTTTTTTACATAGATATATTTCACATTTAAACTACAACATTTTGTATGACATGAATAAAATCACCGCCACCCACAACTATCTACACAAAAATTATTTTTCCATATAAACACCTATGTTTAACCTTTAAATACAATCTATTGACTCAGAATTATAAATTCCAACAATGAAAAAATTAAAAAAAATCCGTGAAAAAAAATCTTTAGCATCAATTTAAACACAAGTATAAAAAACAATTTGAAATAAAGGGAACAAATAAATTCATTTGTGATTTTTCACCTTAATAAAACACTTCAAAATAAAAAAGATTATATATATATATATATAGTAAATATATATATATATATATATATATATATATCATTTTGAATTAAAAAAAACTAAAAAAAATTAAAATTGGAACATGTTTTTAAAAATGATTAAATAAAATATGCTTCCTTTTTTCATCATTTAAGGTATTTAAAGGTCTATATATGACAACAAAAAAAAAATTGATAGTATCATTAATTATGAAAAGAAATAAAATCGCATTTTTTTGAGTGCGGCCTCCTCTTGTCATCATAACACATGAAAATTTCAGAATTTGAAATAAATTATAAGCTTGTCAAAGAAATCAAAAATGAAGACAAAGTGATTCTAAGAAGAAATTTTTTAGGCACCATATTGTTCTAAATTGATAATGACATTGAAGATTTTTGTGGAAATTTAAACAAAAACAAGGAAATGAATTTCAAAGTTTATACACAAGACAAGTACAGACTGATTGGTTTGCATCCTTCAGGTCAAACTTATTTAAAAAGGCCATAAATTGGTGTTCATTTGGATTATAAAAGTTATCGAAATGAAATCACATTTAACAAGTAAAAAAAAAGAAGAATTTTTGAAGAACTAAGACATCTTAAAACTATATTTATAAATTTTGATAAAATATATATTTATATATATATATATATATATATATATATATATATATATAAATGAAAAATTTGTCCATAAAAATTTAACGTTTAAAAAATTTCTTTTTTGATTAAGAACGCTTAGAATTTTAAACAAAAAAATTTAAAAAGTTTAATATAAAATAGTTACATTTATAGCTAAAATAACTAATCCATTGATTTTAGGCAGATTAGTTGAAAAATCATTTTGGCAAAAAAAGGAAAAAAACTGCAAAAATCGTATTACCTTTGTATTAGATAATGATTTATTTATGGAAATATTAAATGGAAAATTAAAAAAGAAATCAATGCATTAAAATATATACATTTAATTTTGAAAAATCCTTTGACAAATGCAAAAAGGAAAATAAATGAAACACAGAAAATAGAATTTATAAATTTGTTTTTAAACACATTAGAGTCTGAATTTTTTAACTTAATATATATATATATATATATATATATATATATATATATATATAAATAAAATACATATATAATATATATATATATTTATGTGCTTATATGGATGTCATCTGATGAAACGTTTATATTTACTAATGAAAATCTCATGTGCTGTTGTAAGCAAAAATTGAAAAAAAATAAAACACTAATTTAGATGAATCGAAAAAAACACATATTTTGGGAAACAAAATATTATATATATATATAGAATATATATATATATATATATAGTCTTCATGTATCTTGAGTCGAGTTCATCTCTTTATCTAGAAACTATTTAGGGGAGAGAGAAATATAAATGATCGAATTTTCACCGGATTTTGGATATGATTATAGTGGGAAGGTATAATGGAGGATTTCACTTTTTTACTGGAATTACAGACCTGGTGCTACGTGCCAGGGTCCCCAAACGGAAAAGGTGCGACCATTTTTTGATGATAAGGAACATCTTTTATTTAATTTCAGAAAACAAACAGCTATATATTTTTAATTTCTAGGAAATTTATTTACAAAGCTCTATTTTTTAGGATTACACCTTTCCCAATTTCATTATCACGTATGAAATGAAAAAATGGAATTAAATTATTTATCAGATCATTCAATTCGCCGTGCTTGCAAACTTTATTTTCATTTTTTCTATTTTCCTTATGTTCCTTCCTTCCTTATGGATTATTTTCCTTCTATATTAGGCACGGTGGAGATAATGGATAAACCTAATATTGGATATATATATATAATATTTATATATATATATATATATATATATATATATACCACCTGTAAAGAAATCTGGTTGAGCTCTGAAAGAAAAATTTTTTAAAAAAAAGATGGAGAATAAAAAAAAAATTAAGTTTTTAAAAATAAAATATGAAATTCTTTGATTGCTAAATAAATTTTTATAATAGAAAAACGTAAAATTAATTCCTTGCTGCCGAGACGACATTAAAAGAAATTCATTTTTGATAGATAAGAAATTGATTTGAAAATTCCTTAAACAATCAGACGTCTATGGGCTAAATATTGAGGAGATGGCAAGAAATGTGTTTGACTGTGGATGACTATATTTGTTTTAAATATATAGTCAATAAATATGATATATATATATATATATATATATATATATATATATATATATATATATATATATTTAGTTTTTTATAGTTTTATCATAGAGACAAAATAATTTTGAAATCGAAAAAAAAGAAACATCTCTTGCCTAGAAGCAGGATTGTTCATAACCATTTTCGACTCTCATATGTCGAAAATTTGAAATGCACTGAAACGAAGTTGCATCTTTGTAGTGAGTAAAATGAAAATTGTTATATGATAAAATTATAAAAATAAATAATTATCGCTCTACTATCGGTATCGAGAGCTCTTTTGGATTAATGCTGTGAACGTTGGAATTTATATATTACTTTCGTTCTCATCACATCATATATATATATATATATATATATATATATATATATATATATATATCCAAACAAGAAAAGAACAGATGGAGTAAAAACCCACAGTTGCTTTTTAAAAGTGCTCAATACAAGTAGAGTTCTCTCTCTCTCTCTCTCTCTCTATATATATATATATATATATATATATATATATATATATATATATATATATATATATATTTTTTAAAGGAGTCGGGGATTTTATTATTACTCCGACAGACCATTTTTCACTTTAAACGTTCTATTTAATGGATACTCGTATTTGAGTCGACGCTCTGCTTATCTACCACCAACCAGTATATTGATTTGTTTTCGCCTGCAGACCTAAATATACAAAAAATATTTATCTATTAAAGAAAAATATGCGCTCTCAGGCAGGATTCGAACCTGGGCCCTCCTGGACAACGAGAAATATATTCGAATATATATTAGATGAACATTTAGTAAAACAAAAAAAAATGACTCGTTTCCAGACATTTCTCTCTCTCTCTCTCTCTCTCTCTCTCTCTTTCTCAATGTCTGTGTCCGCTCGAAACTCTGGCAATGAATTAAACATATATAAAATTGGTTATCTGTCCGTGTGTATACGATTTTCGGTAAAGCTCTGTCTACCCACCCGAACGGAATATGGCACATTGCCGAGGTTGAAGCTGGAGTACCATGCTTAAATCAGCTTGCTAACAGCTCCCTCGGCACTTTCCCATTTGGGACACTGTAGACTACAAGCATAAACCCTGATCCACCCGCTTCGTGTACGTAGGGAAATACACCCCGCCACACACACACTGAACCTGAGCATAATTAATTCCCTAATAAATATGGCTCGATATTTATCTGTACGACTACTGAAATTTAGCCTAACAGAAGGACCACGTGCGAAATACTATTTAATTATTTTCTATCCACAAGCATGTTTTATATCAGGCCAAACTTAGCGGTTCATGTTTTATGGAGATAATTCATTTTATATTCAGTTTTAAAAATTAAATTAAATATATATATATATATATATATATATTGTTTTGTTGTTCAGTGTGAATCTGGTCATTTCTGTTTTTTGTAAGTAAGTGAGTACTTCGTTGATAGCTTTCATAATTAAATTTTGTTATTTAAACCATTTTCTGCACAGAAAGTGTTAAACTACCTAAGCATTTATATTTGATTGGTTCTCTTTATATATATATATATATATATATATATATATATATATATATATAAGTGAACATAGAAGTCAATACTTAGAGGCGACAGTCTGTTTCATGCTAGGCCTGACGATTGCAACTCGCATGAAACAGACTGTCGCTTCTGTTTGTTGACTTCTATGTTCACTTTTATATTTACACACGCTCTATCTCTGATATTGAGCACTTTATCCCATAAATATAGCACATCTTAAGACTATATTCCTTCATATATATATATATATATATATATATATATATATATATATATATATATAGTCATCCATTTTGACATTTTCATCAGTGTGGCTAGACATCCGATTGCTTCAAACCAGGATCGAAACCCGATCGATTTGGTATCAGTCAGAGATTCTACCCCCAAGCTATCGTCGCGCGGCAGAGAGAAAGGGAATTTTACTACGCGAAAGATGTCAGTAGGTGGGAGCTCGATTCTAGTAGAAGAGCATTGCATTAGCAGCAGAAACAGCCACTGTTTCTTCTCACCGAGAGCTCAATCGAATTATTTCTAGTCTATATATATATATATATATATATATATATATATATATATATATATATATATATATATATATATATCCGAATGTAATGAGAACGAAAAAATATATAAATCTAACATTCACTGCATTAATTCAAAAGAGGGCTCAATACTGATAGCAGAGCAATAATTATTTATTATAATGGCATAATCATTTTGGTTCTCACCAGTCGAGGTGCAACTAAATGCACCGAAACGAAATTGCATCTTTGTTGTGAGTAAATTATTTTTTCTATATGAAAAATGATAATATATGTCTTAATATTTTTATAATAGATAATTAATTTGATTTTTTCATTCAAACTTATTATCTATTATAAAAAAATTTAAGACAGCCAACCTTATCCTAAAAAATAACAACACACCAACTAAGTTAAAATGACAAAGAACGAACATTATCTATGAGTTCAAATGCCCCTTAAGGAACTATGTTCCTGATCAAACCGGACTCATAAATAATTACATCGTTTACACAACCACATGCTTATCTAGACGTCTTACGTTACACCTATCTGATCACAGCTCCATTAGAACCGATTTAAACACATACACAAATTTACCAGACTCCATTAGGAACATACTAGTAGAAAACACAATCTTTCGATACATGACTGACATTGCAGATTTTTTCCCGCAGTAGGTTGCCATTTCTTTCTGCGGTAGACCAGTTGCCATCCAAGGCTATAGAACTCGGTCTGTCCTGATAATTATCCATAGCTGTGTGGAGAAGAAGAAGATTCACACCTCTCCCAAGGGTATTAGCACGTAAGTGAATGTAATGGATTCGACTGGAAATTCAGCCAGTCAGTTATGTGCCATGCGCGATACACGCTTAGGCGATCATGTATCTTTCGATACATGACTGACATTGCAGATTTTTTTCCCGCAGTAGGTTACCATTTCTTTCTGCGGTAGACCAGTTGCCATCAAAGGCTATAGAACCCAGTCTGTCCTGCTAGTAGAAGACTAAGATTCATACCTTTCTCAAGGGTATTAGCACGTAAGTGAATGTAATGGATTTGAACTCGGCTCTCCGATTCCTCAATCTGAGCCGCTATACATTACTCCACCGTTTTTTTTTGTTTTTTGTTTTCTTTTTTCTTTTTTTTTATGGAAAAAATTATTGCCAGCAGTACATTTCTGAAAAAAAAAACATATTACCAGCAATAAAAATCTTGACGAAAAAAAAAAAAAAGAGGATTCACACCTTTCCCAAGGGTATTAGCACGAAAGTGAATGTAATGGATTTGACTGGAATTCGAACTCGGCTCTCCAATTTATCAATCCGAGCCGCTATCCATTACTCCACAAAGCCTTATCATAGATATATTATTAAGTAATAAGCTGACCGCTCCTGCATTAATATACTTTGCACTGGATATAAACTGGAGGATCGGTTTTCTCTTGTTAAGTAAATATATAAGAATAATATTAATATATCTTATATTTGAAACTACATGTTAGATGTGTACATTTATATTTCAATTATGGTTTCATACTTTTATTTGAAGGCATGTAAGTACGTACACACACACACACACACACACATATATATATATATATATATATATATTTATATATATATATAAAATATGTGATGCAGTTCAATTTATATTACAATGAATCATTCATACAAAAAGTAGATTAGTAAAGCTCTCCACAACGTCATATCACTTGAGGCCTTTAACACCTACAATATGCCAAATGTTAAGAAACAGAAAAATATTCGATAAAACCTATTACCTTCTTTTTCTTCAGGACGTGTCTGATCATGGCTCACCACAACCTCCTATTCTTTGTGGCCCTTAACAGATTTTCTTCCTTTTCTAATCCTCTATTTGCGATTAGAGGTGGTACTAATCAGAAGCCAATTTAGACTTTAGTGGAATAAAACTTTCAAGAGTATCCCAGCTCTTTACTTCCGCCTCAGTCTGTCAGTCTGAGGGAAAGAAACCTGTAATCACGGGTAGAGGAATATAACCAATGGTACCGAGAACCATTGGTTTCAAAAGTCCCGGTAAAACGACAAACAGCTGAAGAAGAGTGCAATGGCCGAAACGTTTTGAATGTAGCAGGATATTTCAGTTATTATAAACAAGTTGTTAAAGACGGCCTTTTTTTTCAAACATTGTGCGGGGAAAAAGATTGCTTACATAAGCTCTTTAGTCTTGGATTGGATGAAAAAGGCAACATTTATTTGACGTTAGCCTTTAGTACACTGTTATTGATAAGCTTTCTCCATTTTGCAGCCTTCTTTTTCAAGGTCTCTCAACTGTAGTAGTTCAGTTGCTGATTTCAGTTAAGGGTATTTTCTGTTGCCATAGCTGGACATGGCAACACAACTGAAAATTTCAAACATACTATTATTATTTAGCGCTCAGAGTTGCCTGCAGACCAAATCTGTCGTTCCTCCAACAAGGTCAATTAGAATGTGCTAAATGTTAAGAAAAAGAAAAATATCCTTAAAAACAAAGAAAAGAGTAATGAATATCGGTTGAGAAAAGACCTTTAGCCTTACTTGTGTGTGAGTGGAAATCGGAACTGGTTCAATATACCTACACATCCTGTTTATTTTAGCCGACGGATGCATTGGATGCTTATATATATGTATAATACATATAGATTATATATATATATATATATATATATATATATATATATATATATATATATATATATATATATACAGAGAGAGATAGATAGATGCATGACCAGACTGAGATAGATAGATAGATAGATATGAATGAACCAACTGAAATAGATAGATAGATAGATAGATAGATAGATAGATAGATAGATGAGATATGATAGATGAAATAGATAGATAGATAGATAGATAGAGAGCCAACTGAGAAATAGATAGATAGATAGATAGATAGATAGATAGATAGATAGATAGATAGATAGATAGATAGATAGATGGAGATAGATAGATATGAGATAGATAGATAGATGGATGGATAGATAGATGGATAGATAGATAGATAGATAGATGGATAGATAGATGGATGAGATGGATAGATATAGATAGATGGACATTGGATAGATAGATAGATAGATAGATGGATAGATAGATGGATAGATAGATAGATAGATAGATATGAACAGAGATGAGATAGATAGATAGATAGATAGATAGATGGATAGATAGATGGATAGATAGATAGATAGATAGATTGTAAGTATTATAACTATCCAATTCTTCTGCAAAGTATTTTTCCTTGTCTTTCCACCATCTTTAGTGATCTCTATGTCATAGTCTCCTGCTTGTTGCTCCTTTCTAATTCCGCATCGCTTGTCATTTGAGTGTTGCTTTGCCGCCTGGTCAGTCACGGTTTTGTGGTGGAAAAATTCAAAATGGCAACCGAAATTTGATGTACAATAGAAAGAGGCAAAAATGGGGAAGAAAAGTCAGATGTAAACTGAATAAACGGACACAAAATGAGAGCAGGAAAAAAAATGAACGAGAAATAATTAAGGGCTGAATGAAATGAATTCGGAAGAACAAATACGAAAGAACAAAGAAGGAAAGAAAGAAGAAAGAGGATAATGAAAAGAAGGAAAAAAGTGGATTATATAGGGAAAAAAACGAAATAAATCAACAACAAAAATAAAAGGTGAGATTAATCACAAAACATTAAATAGAAAAGAAACGTGGAATAAATTGGAAAGAAAGGACGAAGGAATAAAGAGAGCGTAGTAGAAACATCAAAGAAAGAAAGAAAGAAAGAAAGAAAGAAAGAAAGAAAGAAAGAAAGAAAGAACAGTATCAATTAAGATGAGGGAGAAAAAGAAGTAAAGAAGAAAGAATAATATAAAGAGAAGGAAAAGAAAGAAAGAAAGAAAGAAAGAAAGAAAGAAAGAAAGAAAGAAAGGTGAAAAAAGAAGAAGCCAAATAAAATACAAGGATGATATAGGAAGCAAAGACTAAAAAAAATGTACATAATGCAAGATAGATAGATAAGAGACTGAGATATATATATATATATATATATATATATATATGAGAGAGAGCGATATTCGGACAGAATGAGATAGATAGATAGATAGATAGATAGATAGATAGATAGATAGATAGATAGATCATTTTGAATAGACCCAGAATCATTCAGAATAATCAAGTAATCGCTGATAGATAGATAGATAGATAGATAGATAGATAGATAGATAGATAGATAGATAGATAGTTGAATGGATGTGAACGGAATTAGATAGATAGATAGATAGATAGATAGATAGATAGATAGATAGATGTGAATGGAATTAGATACATAGATATGAATGGAATTAGATAGATAGATAGATAGATAGATAGATAGATAGATAGATAGATAGATAGATAGATAGATAGATTTCCCACTCACCTGGGAAAATATTCTCTCTACTTCACCATTGCTCGACCTTTTCTGGTCTCCATGTAGTCGCTTGCTCATTGTTCCGTTTGACGAAGTTCATTTCACTTGTCATCTGATTACTGTCGAATGAGACGACGTGTTCTCTCAAAAACTCATACATCTTCTAATTTAATTTTTAAAATTTGAGACAGCATTCCTAATGTTTTTTTAGCTACAATCTTTCACTCAATGTTTGAAAGCGTCTACACTCCCACGGGGAAAATGTGTGTAGCTATCTTATCCATCTTTTAACATGGCTTCCCTTTTGGATACACTTAGAAAGCAAAGTGGTTCGAAGTTTTTGAAGGGAGAAAGTGTTGTAAACATTCGCATGGGCTTATGAATATATATTGAAAGGATTCCCTTGATATAATCCCAGTAAGATGATGGGTTAATGGAATTACTGCCCGTCATAGAGAGTAAGGAGAAACCTAGTGACAGGTTCCGCAGTGGAAGGCCTACTGCTGCCGTGAATGAGAATAATGGCAAACAGGTTGGTACTCTCATTAGAATTAAACCGATCATCATCTTCATCTATCTCATGACCTGGTGTGGTCGGGGATTAGCAAATTAAACACCTAACCATTTGTCTATAAATATCTGTGTTGAAAACCAAAAAGATATTTATTCATACGTAGTGCGTCTTGGGATACGTTGAACTGACAGAACCCATCCTTCTCCAGGAAGAACCACTGCCTATACCAACTTGACAAGTGACCGTTGATTCCATCACAGGAGTTGGGTCCGTGATCCGGTTATTAACTTCAATCTAGGAAGCCCTGCGAGCGGTCATGCCGTGATATCAGGGCACTGGCTGTAGACATAGCGATTGGGCTCAGTCTACTTCGCTCTTTGACAGATCTATTTTTTAATCATGCTGGGTGTCTAGTCACTCGCTTCACCACGAAAGTCTGGTATGCGGTTGGGCTGTGGCAGATTTAGTCACTGATGTCCCAATTATGCAACAGATAGTCCCCCGGTCACATGCGACCCATAGATGGAGCCGACATAAACAGAACCATTTAACCACGTTTTAGCGCAGCCTGTCGAAAGATCTACGGAAAGTTGATTTCCAAAATAATGAATTCCTCCATGAAAAGTCAGAATGTTGTGGCTTCACAAGAATTTTTGGATCGGCATCATCTGAATAAAGCCTTCCGAAGCAGGCTAATCACTGCCGATTAGATTTGGTTTGGTTTATTTTGTTTTACGGCATATCAACCTCAATGGGTTATTTAATGCCAACAAGATTTTTAGGATAGATTCGTATGAATAGAATATGTATTCTTTGGTTTAGATTGGATTGGTTTATTTTGTTTTACGGCATATCAACCTCAATGGGTTATTTAATGCCGACAACATTTTTAGGATAGATTCGTATGAATAGAATATGTATTCTTTGGTTTAGATTGGTTTGGTATATTTTGTTTAACGGCATATCAACCTCAATGGGTTATTTAATGCCGACAACATTTTTAGGATAGATTCGTATGAATAGAATATGTATTCTTTGGTTTAGATTGGTTTGGTTTATTTTGTTGTACGGCATATCGACCACAATGGGTTATTTAATGCCGACAAGATTTTTTAGGATAGATTCATATGAATAGAATATGTATTCTTTGGTTTAGATTGGTTTGGTTTATTTTGTTTTATGGCATATCAACCTCAATGGGTTATTCAATGCCGACAATAATTTTAGGATAGATTCATATGAATAGAATATGTATTCTTTGGTTTAGATTGGTTTGGTTTATTTTGTTTTACGGCATATCAACCTCAATGGGTTATTTAATGCCGACAATAATTTTAGGATAGATTCATATGAATAGAATATGTATTCTTTGGTTTAGATTGGTTTGGTTTATTTTGTTTAACGGCATATCAACCTCAATGGGTTATTTAATGCTGACAAGATTTTTTAGGATAGATTCATATGAATAGAATATGTATTCATTATATATATATATATATATATATATATATATATATGTATGTATAATTATTTTACTTACTCGTATCGGTTTTTTTTTTCTTTCGACTGTGAACTTGGATGCTAGACGATTGTCTTCGGCTGTTCTTTCTTTTTTTGTACCTTTTTTCTTCCCTTGTGTATTGGTCTGTTTATTTACATATCAAAGTGCCCAAGTACAATTTCCGGACGAGTATAATTTCTTATATTTATAAGATTATTACTATTTTATATATATATAGATAGATAGATAGATAGATAGAGAGATAGATAGATATTATAAATTAATTGATTTAAAATATGTTATTTTTCGCTACACAGTTCTAACCATGTTTCGAAAATGGAAGCTAAAAGCTACGAATTTAATTTTGTAATTAAATTAAAGACATTACAAATGAAATGGAACTAATATCTTCAATTTAATTACAAAATTAAATTCGTAGCTTTTAGCTTCCATTTTCGAAACATGGTTAGAACTGTGTAGCGAAAAATAACATATTTTAAATTAATTAATTTATTTATCTATATATCTATATATCTATATATATATATATATATATATATATATATATATATATATATATATATATATATAAATTAATATGTAAATTTACATTGAGTAGCACTATTTTGTAAAAATAAAAATATCTATAAGAACACCGGATTATATATCTTACTGTTCTTTCTTTATATATATATATATATATATATATATATATATATATATATATATATATATATATACCGTTTTTCTAGCGCAGCTTAAAGTTTCGTGGTTTTACCAACTCATCAGGCACGAACTATTACGGTTGTTTATTTGTTTGTTTTTTTTTTTCATACTGAGGTTAAATTAAGGAACGCTATATTAAACGCAGATTCAGTGTTCAAAGTTTACATAAAATCAATGTATTATTGCGGCGGAAATACAAAATTTAGAGATTAGATAGGGGGACTGTTGTAAAAGGAAGAAAGTAAAAAAAAAGATGCAAGCTTAAATTTTAAAAAAGGAACGCCGTGTAGCTCGTGAAGTATTAATAGACGCTAAAAAGGTTAAAAGGGGGTGCGGATAATCAATATATAACCTAAAATATGTAAAGGTCATGTGATATTTGGATAATTATCTAATATCTATCTAGAATTAAAATACTTTAAGAGAGTTGTCTTTCTTTGATTACAAACTAACATGAGTTCATTTCATTTATTTAGTAGATTTCGGCCATTAATACTTTTAAGAATAAATCTTTATTTCCAGCAAACACAGGTTGCATAGGTCACCGCAGACGGAAAAGGGTGCAGATTCGGCGACGAAATTCCAATTTGCTACCGGTTTATAGTCATCTGTTTTAATATCGCTCTAAAATGTTCAGGGTACCGTAGCATTTGCATATTGCTTAATGGTAAGAGTCATTTTATGGTGACAATACCGGGTTTTCCAGTGGTTGACGAGGCAAAATTTTATTTTGGTTCCACAGGGATATTAAAATAGACAAGCTGAGAATTTTTAGTATTTTTTATCTCAATCATTTCATTTAGATTCTTTTTCTTTTTGTTTCCATCACTTTTTGTTATTAGATATCCCACACTATAATAATATAAGTTAAAAATTTGCGTAGCATAGTCGCACCAACGTAACAAATTTAGTCTGATGAAGTCCTAAAGGTCGAAACGCGTCACAAGAAAACTTTATCCTGTTTGTCATACATTTTTCCCAATATTGATCTTGATGTATAAAAATATGTATCGTTATCTCATATATATCTATATATATATATATATATATATAGATAGATAGATAGATAGATAGATAGATAGATAGATAGATAGATAGATATTCTTACTTTGTCCTGGACATTGAGTTCTACCTGGATTATATCCTCATGGAAATTTATACATATATATTTATATATATATATATAAAATAAAAAACAAATTTTATTATATATATATATATATATATATATATATATATATATATATATTTAGGTTCATATATATATATATATATATATATATATATATATATATATATGAACCTAAAAGAGCCAGGCAAACCTACCTAGGTTTCAATTTACGCGGATCGTCATTTACGCTGGTTTTGCTCTACTTAGTGTATTGAGCACCATTTTAGTTTATTTTGCTTTACTCGTGTTGTTTTTTTTTTTCTTTGGACTCTGAGCTTGGATTCTGGACGATTGTTTTCGCCTCAATTTCATGTTCTTAGTTCTTTCTTTTTTTTTTTTTTGTCCCTTATTTTTCCTTGGGCATTGGTTTGTTCATTTACAAGCCAAAATACCTAAGGTTTTTTTCCGGACAAGTATAATTATTTATATTTATAAGATTATTATATATACTGGACTCTCCCGTTGTTTTTCCGACGTGTGACGGTCAAGCAGTTCAGTTCCTAGAACCGAAAGCCAGACATCTGCACATATGGTTTGATTATAGTGGTGAAGAGTTTGGGAAGATCCGAATACAGTGACTTGGTGCACAATGTGCCACAAGGTCTACAAACGATCCTCTGCAGGTTTTGAATTCAGAGTTGTCCTTCTCCTAGACCAGTTGCCATCCAAGGTTATAGAACCCAGCATATCCTGCTACGATATCCTCATAGCTGGAGGAATGGATAAGCTTGTGAAAAGGCAAATTGAAATAGCGAAGGAAATGGCTTATGTAAGCCGAAAGTTTAGATAGGATTAAAAAACATGTATCAATATTGTGATTTTCTTTCTTCGTTTAATGATAATGTTATTAAGCTTATCAGACGTTACGAAACGAATTTACATAAAATAAATAGACAACACTTGTCTATATTATTTAATGAAACATGTATCAATATATATATATACATATATATATATATATATATATATATATATATAGTCTTAAGGTGTGCTATATTTATGGAATAAAGTGCTCCATATCAGAGATAGAGCGTGTGTAAATATAAAAGTGAACATAGAAGTCAACACTTAGAGGCGACAGCCTGTTTCATGCTATAGGCAATCGTTATTTCTTTGATATATATATATATATATATATATATATATATATATATATATATATATATATATATATTTATATATATATAATATTATATATTATTATATAATATATATTATATACTATTGTCATTTTAATATATTATATTATATATTTATAATATTATAACATTATAAGCAGTATATTTCGTCTACCGGTCTGAATATTCGATAAATTTTAGTCATATCTTTTTTCTCCAATACGATTTCTCGAATATTGAAGACATATTGACTATATTTATAAGAGAAAGATGTATACGTTCACACCACCGTCTGTCCTGAAATGTTGGCACACACGATTTAAGTACTTGGTTCCTTAATATTTCTTGTGACAGACAGTAAGAAAAAGAATGTACTGACCAGTTTCTTTCGAATCGCCAGTTGCACGTCCGAAGAACATGTCGCCTGGAGGATTTAAAAGCAACAGAAATGAAGAAATAAATCCTCAAAATGAATCCTATAATAAAAATAATTCTTCGCAGACAGTCTAAAAAAAGGCCAACTACTGCTGCCAATTCAAGAATATTATATGTATTCTAGTGACAGCTGACGTCGATTCGAGCGTAGAATAGATAGCTGGATTGTGTGCAAAGCGAAAGTCTTTCGAATAGGTAATCCGGCCCGAAGTGGACAATGGCTAATTGACGCTTTTCTTATAGCTGGGCGAAAGATTAGAGCGACCGGCGAACACAGTCGCTGCGGATGAAAGGTCTCCCTTTAAGGCAACTATACATCGACCCGACGCGCATAGAAGTATGTAAATAAATAGAAAAAGAGAAAAAAAAGGTAGATTAAATTATTTTCCTTCAAGGCACTTATTCGGTTCTGTGCGAAGTTATTTACGATTCAAATACTCTCATTTCTTCAACATATACATACAGTTAGACACTCACAAACACACACGCACATTCAGGGTGTGATCAAAAACTATCGGGACTGTAGCCGTAGCAACAAAACTAAAAAAAAAAAAAAAAAAAAGGTGAAGCCGTTGGGTGCAGATTGACCTTGAACTAATTTGTAACATTTTTGCTCATTTCTATTCCTTTTGGTCCCGTTAATTTTTAATTACGGTTTAATTAGACGATGTCAATTGCAGTTGCGACAAAAAAGCGAAATTAAAGTTAAACCATTAACAAAGACTTTTTTTTACACCTTTCAATCTGGTATTTAAATTTAACTTTAAAGATTTAGTTATTTAATTTTTAATCGCGTGTATCTACAGTAGTTACTATCTGTTACTGCAGGTTGTTTATGATTCAGTTCAGGTTCTCCTGCTTGTGTGGCATAGTGCAGAGTCCTGGTGCCAGGCATACGGACTTCCAGCAGCCACCCTCTTGACCCAGTGCAGCAATACCTCCTCAAAGCACTTGAAGTAGGCCTCCGTGTCGAGTCGGAGGCCCTGTGGGAAGATAAATGGAGGCATAACGTAATCACCATTAGACTCATCCAACTCTTTCCGAATCCTCTGCACTGTCCTCAGATTGACACCCAAGCACACGGAAATGTTTCTATTGGAGCTTCCGGCGTGAATGTCAAGCAGTACAGCATGCTGCTTCCAAATTTCTGGCGGAGTGAATTGCATCATGGTGCTCTTTCTCTCACAGATGGTGCCCAACTGACCCTACTATACTGTGTAGTCGACAAAATCAGAAACAAACAATACACAGGCACAAAATTAAAAATATAAAATGGCGACAACTTATCCATCGCATCCTATATATTTTATTATTATTATTATTATTATTGACTGGCAGATGTCAGTGAGTGCATTGTGACTAAAATGGGCTGGAGCTCCATCATGCATGGACCACATGCATCCTCATATTAGCAGGAGTGCATCCTATAGCAGGTATGGAAGTGTGTTGAAAATAAAGTCCCTTTAGACAGTAAGATGTTAGATGTGCTGGGAGAACATATGGACCTACCAGACAGTCATCTACAATTCGGGCCCACACATTAATCGTAACCTGATGCTGGTGTCTATCTTGTATTCTATCACGGGGATGACTGAGTTCTCCTGCTAGTGTGGCATGGTGCAGAGTCCTGTTGCCAGCAGCCATCCTCTTGAACCAGGGCAACATTACCTATTCAAGGCACTTGATGTGGGCCTCTGTGTTAAGTCTGAGGCCCTATGGGAAGATGAATGGAGACATAATATGACTCACTAATAATCACTGCAAGTACATTCGTAATCACCTTATCTACCTCTTTCCAAATCCTCTGCACTGTCCTCAGATTGACATCCGAACGTTTTGAAATGTTTATATTGGCATTTCCGGCATGAATGCCAAGCAGTACAGCATGCTGTTTCTAAATTTCTGGCAGAGTGAATTGCATCATGGTGCTCTTTTTCTCACATATGGTGCCTAACTGACCCTACTATACTGTACAGTTTAGCATCTCTATATTTCTGGCAGAGTGAATTGAATCATGGTGCTCTTTTTCTCACAGATGGTACCCAACTGACCCTACTATGTGCAGTTGACAAAATCAGAAGCAAACAAAACACATGCACAAAATTAAAAATATAAAATGGCCACAATTTATTGTACGTATGCATATATATAAAAACGTTTTGTCAGATCAATAATGTAAATGAGCTTCAAGCGACTGAAAATGACTATTAAAACGATTTTTCAGGAAAAAAACTGTTATCTCTCTTCAAATATTGACGGTGGAGGTGGGTATCTTTCCTAATCTTTTGTTTGTGGAATGTCAACATCTTGATTATGTCATTATTTTCTCTTCAAGTTACATGAGTTATCCATGAACATGAATATCACGAGGCTATTTATGAACAGGATTCTGGCGAGGCTATTTATGAACATGACTCTGAGGTGGCTATTTAGGAACATGACACAACGAGGCTATTTAAGAACGGGACTATGACTATGACGAGGCTATTTAAGAACATGAATCGACGAGGCTATTTATGAACAGGATTCTGGCGAGGCTATTTATGAACATGACTCTGAGGTGGCTATTTAGGAACATGACACAACGAGGCTATTTAAGAACGGGACTATGACTATGACGAGGCTATTTAAGAACATGAATCGACGAGGCTATTTATGAACAGGATTCTGACGAGGCTATTTATGAACATGACTCTGAGGTGGCTATTTAGGAACATGACACAACGAGGCTATTTAAGAACGGGACTATGACTATGACGAGGCTATTTAAGAACATGAATCGACGAGGCTATTTATGAACAGGATTCTGACGAGGCTATTTATGAACATGACTCTGAGGTGGCTATTTAGGAACATGACACAACGAGGCTATTTAAGAACGGGACTATGACTATGACGAGGCTATTTAAGAACATGAATCGACGAGGCTATTTATGAACAGGATTCTGGCGAGGCTATTTATGAACATGACTCTGAGGTGGCTATTTATGAACATGACACAACGAGGCTATTTAAGAACGGGACTATGACTATGACGAGGCTATTTAAGAACATGAATCGACGAGGCTATTTATGAACAGGATTCTGACGAGGCTATTTATGAACATGACTCTGAGGTGGCTATTTATGAACATGACACAACGAGGCTATTTAAGAACGAGACTATGACTCTGACAAGGCTATTTATGAACATGAATCGACGAGGCTATTTATGAACAGGATTCTGACGAGGCTATTTATGAACATGACTCTGAGGTGGCTATTTATGAACATGACACAACGAGGCTATTTAAGAACGAGACTATGACTCTGACAAGGCTATTTATGAACATGAATCGACGAGGCTATTTATGAACATGACTCGACCAGGTTATTTATGAATATGACTCTGAGGAGGCTATTTATGAACATGACACAACGAGGCTATTTAAGAACGAGACTATGACTATGACAAGGCTATTTATGAACATGAATCGACGAGGCTATTTATGAACAGGATTCTGACGAGGCTATTTATGAACATGACTCTGAGGTGGCTATTTATGAACATGACACAACGAGGCTATTTAAGAACGAGACTATGACTCTGACGAGGCTATTTATGAACATGACTCGACCAAGTTACATGAGTTATCCATTTTAGTTGTTAATGATGTTGAAGGTCTACAATAGAGGTCGCTTCTGTTACTCCGTATAGTTATTTGTTTGTGATTCTGTAGCGCCAGTCCACAAAATTCGAAAGATGATCGTCGCAGAGACCTACAGACTTCATTCGCTGCAAGTCATTTTCAGTCATTGATCGGGGAAAGCGGCTATATACAGCTGACAATTTAGCGAATTCTGAATCTGGCAATATGCAGGTCATCAATATGAGAGTTTGACGACGATATTTATGAACGTGACTCTGACCAGGCTATTTATGAATATGAAAATCACAAGACTATGAACAGGACTCGGAAGAGGCTATTTATGAACATGACTCGATCAGGCTATTTATGAACATTTTCAGTATTTATCAACGGAGTCGACCAGGCTATTCGGAACATGAATATCAAGAGGCTATTTATGAAAAATTCTGAAGGGCTATTTATGAACATGACTCGACGAGGCTATTTAAGAACGTGACTATGATGAGGCTATTTATGAACATGATTTTTATTGCTGTTTATGAACATGACTTGACCAAGCTATTTATGAATATGAATATCACGAGGCTATTTATGAACAGGACTCGGAAGAGGCTATTTATGAACATGACTCGATCAGGCTATTTAAGAACGTGATGATGAGGCTATTTAAGCTATTTATGATGAGGCTATTTATGAACATGACTCTGATGAACCTATTTATCAACATGAGTCGACCAGGCTATTCATGAACATGAATATCAAGAGGCTATTTATGAAAAGGATTCTGAAGAGGCTATTTATGAACATGACTCGACGAGGCTATTTAAGAACGTGACTATGATGAGGCTATTTATGAACATGATTTATGACGTTGCTGTTTATGAACATGACTTGACCAAGCTATTCATGAACATGAATATCACGAGGCTATTTATGAACAGGATTCTGAAGAGGCTATTTATGAACATGACTCGACGAGGCTATTTAAGAACGTGACTATGATGAGGCTATTTAAGAACGTGACTATGATGAGGCTATTTATGAACATGATTTATGACGTTGCTGTTTATGAACATGACTTGACCAAGCTATTCATGAACATGAATATCACGAGGCTATTTATAAACAGGATTCTGAAGAGGCTATTTATGAACATGACTCGACGAGGCTATTTAAGAACGTGACTATGATGAGGCTATTTATGAACATGTTTTATGACGTTGCTGTTTATGAACATGACTCTGAGGTGGCTATTTAGGAACATGAATATCACGAGGCTATTTATGAACAGGATTCTGACGAGTTTATTTTTTAACATGATTCGACGAACCTATTTATGTACACGACTCTGACGAGGCTATTTAGGACGAACCTATTTATGTTCACGACTCTGACGAGGCTATTTATGTTCAGGACTCTGACGAGGCTATTTATGAACATGACTCGACGAGGCTATTTAAGAACGTGACTATGATAAGGCTATTTATGAACATGACTATGACGAGGCTATGTATGAACATGACTCCAGTGCTTGGTTTAATGATTTACTTTTGTACTCGTTGGCCGCGGTGCGTGTCTACTCCTAGTTCAGCCTCTGCTCTAATCAATGTACTTATATCTTTATGTGGAACTAAAGATTGGTGATCCTCTGAACATTTGCCAAATCTACGCCTCAATTCTTTATCAGATATCTCCTTTACTAAAAGAAATTTTAGATATAACTAAAAATATATTGGTTAAAATGCACTAGGCATAAAGTCGGCTCAGATGTGTATATATATATATATATATATATATATAGAGAGAGAGAGAGAGAGATGGGTCAACTGTCGCCATTTTATATTTTTAACTTCGCGCATGCGCTTTGTTTCTGATTTTGTTCGACTGCATACTATAGTAGGGTCAGCTGGGCACCGTCTGTGAGAAAAAGAGCTCCATGATGCAATTCACTACGCCAGAAATTTGGAAACGGTATGCTGTACTGCTTGGCATTCGCGCCGGAATTTCTAATACGAACGTTTCAGTGTGTTTTGGATTTCAATCTGAGGACAGCGCAGAGGATCCGGAAAGAATTGAATGAGCTAAATTGTGATTACAAAGGTGTTTAGAGTGATCACATTCATCCTCCAACAGAGCCTCAGATTCAACACTAAGGACTACATCAAGTGACTTGAGGAGGCAGTACTGGTCTGGGTCAAGATAGCAACTGTTGGAAGATCGCATGTCTAGCAACAGGACTCTGCACGATGCCATACAAGCAGTAGAACCCAGTCATGACTGTCAGGCAATTTCTACGACCACATCACCCTTTGCATCTGGCAGCCTAACTCCCCGGACTGTAACCCGCTTGAGTATTATGTGTGGGGAGCAGTTGTGCAAGAGACCAACAAAAATTCTTGTAACACCAAAGATGAACTGAAGTCAAGGATTATGGCAGCATTCACCAACAAGGAGACCGTCCAGAAGAGTTGCAGGAAATTCCGAAGTCATCTGGATTCCGTCGTGGAAGCCAAATGGCGATGTTATTAAATAAATTTACTCTTTAAAAGTACTTTTGTGTAATGTTAGTAAATATATCTGTTAAAATGAGACGTCAGTGTCATTTTCAGTTTTGCGTAATTTAGACGACAATTTATCAGTTGCAATATATATATATATATATATATATATATATATATAAAAGGAAGAGGTTGTTTAGTTCCAACGAGAGAAATGTGTGTATATTAAAATTATTACATTACAACCGAAAACGTTTGCGGGTTCTCTCTTCTTTTACACACACACACACACACACACACACACACACACACACACACACACACATATATATATATATATATATATATATATATATATATATATATATATATATATAAAAAGAACTCGTTAGGTAAATAATCCGAAGTTCTTTAGTATTTTTGTTTTTTTTTTAAAATCATATTTTTAAATAAATAATATATATATATATATATATATATATATATATATATATATAGGCAGCAATATTACATTAATACATGTTTCATTAATTAATATAGACAAGTTTTGTCTATTTATTTTAAGTAAGTTCCTTTCATATTGTCTGATAATGTTATATAAGCTTAATAACATTATCATTGAAAGTCGAAAGAATCTTCACCATACTTCTCGTTTTCACTCTCGCGTGGTCATGTGTGACGTCACGAGCTGCGACACGATTTTCGCTTCCGCGTCTCGTATACACGAGTTTGTCATTGCTTTGAAATTTTTCATGCAACGAAAACAGACTATCATTATTGTTTCGTTCGTGTGTTGTTTGATATATTGAAAAGTTATTGTCATCTTTGATAAAGGCTTATGTAAGCCGAAAGCTTAGATTAGATTTAAACAGGTGTCAATATGGTGATTTCCTTTCGTCTTTCAATGATAATGTTATTAAGCTTGTCATATAATATGAAAGAAAACTTACTTAAAATAAAAAGACAAATCTTGTTTATATTATGTAATGAAACATGATAATATATATATATATATATATATATATATATATATATATATATATATATATATATATAAAAATATCGGTTTCGACGTATGAGGATCTGACAGCTTATTGATTCAGTTATGAAAGTTTTGCGATGACCATAAGTGGCATTTAAGACCCGCTAGAGATTTACAAATGTTTTTATACATATGGAGCAAGTGATGAGGATTATATAGATAAGATCAGTGTTAGATTGGCTGACCTTTTAGATGATGCTCTCGCTTCTTGCAGATAATTCAGACAAGCAGATTGAAAAATTGAGTCCACTAAAACACGTTGATCTCCATTCTAATATTTCATAAAGGCTAAGTGCTCAAGGGTGTTATGTCGTATATTGACTGCTGATATATATATTCCAAGTATAAGTTTGCTTTGTGAACTAACTCAAAAATGTTTTCATTATTCCAGAAATCCATGTTTAGATACATTCTGGGTATGACGATAAACTACATATGCGTCCTGGTTATGAGGATAATCTACATCCGCGTCCTGGATGAGACGATAATCTACATCCGATAGAAAGTCCTTTGATCAGATTTTGAACCATCTCTTAATTGTTGGTGTTCCCAGGTCCACAGTGACCCGGGATGGTAGCACATGTTAGGGTCCCAGCTATGGGCAAATAGTTGATACCCACCAAACTGGGATCCAGACATTATGAAAGTGTAAAAATAGGTTTTAATACCAACAATACATTTTTTGTAAAAACTTATCACTAGCATGAATTTTTGAAGGAAAAAAATTATTACTACCATTACATTATTACCAGCATTATATTTTTGAAAAAAAAATATTACCAGCAGAACAAGTTTGGAAAAAACATTACCAGCAGTGCATTTAAAGAAGAAGATATTATCGAGAATTACATTTTAAAAAAAGAAAAAAAATATTACCAGCAAACATTTTTGAAAAAATATTGCCAACAATACATTTTTGGGAAAAAATGCTACCTGAAATAAAAATCTTTGGGGTTGATATGCCGTAAAACAAAACAAAACAAATCGATATTTACTGAGATAGATAGATAGATAGATAGATATTTAGATAGATAGATAGATAGATAGATAGATAGATAGATTATCAACAATAAAAAATCTTGTCGGCATTAAATAACTCATTGAGGTTGATACGACGTAAAAACAAAACCAAACCAACATATACTGAGATAGCTAGCTAGATAGATCGATAGATAGATAGATAGATGGTAATGAGAGAGATATATATGAAATTCGTGAAACGAGAAGTATTTTGCATAAATGCAATAATAGATAGGAACAGACTGTGATAGATAGATAGATAGATAGATAGATAGATAGATAGATAGATAGATAGATGAATAGATTATCAAAATATTAAAAATCTTATCTTCTTGTTAAATAAGCCATTGGAGACGATATGATAAATGAAATTGTTTCAAAAAAAAACAAAAAAACCAATAATATTTTAATAGATAAAAGATAGATAGATAGATAGATAGATAGATAGAATGATAGTAATAGATATTATAAAAGATAATTAATATTATCAGATAATTAAAAAAAATCAACTTCGGCAAATAGGATGAATAAATAACCAGGATAGATTGATGAATGAATTAAAAAAAACATTAAAAACAAACAAATATTTAATCTGAAAATAGACAAACCAAGATTTACTGAGATAGATAGATAGATAGATAGATAGATAGATAGATAGATTATCAGCATAAAAATCTTGAAAATCTTGTACATTAAATAACCCATTGATAAATTTGATATATGTTGTAAAAACAAAACAAAAAAGACAAATTTTTATTAGATAGATAAAAGCAGATAAAGATTATGGCAAGAAAAATTGCAATAAATGCATACAAAATCAAATATATATGAACATTTTATTTATTTGAAGCACAAAATATAAAAAATAAATACATTATATTTATATATATTATATTTAGATATTAAAATATTTGTGAACATTCAGGGCCAGTAAGTTTGTTGGATGGTAGCAGATCATTAGTTCAAAAGCTTCATCAGGTTTTGGGTGATTTTTATTTGGATCTCTCTTGATGGAATGATGTATCCACATCAGCAATCACATTTGAAATTATTCGACCATCACATGTGATTACCTCTGCTTTTGTTTATTAAGCTATGTTGGAGAACAGGCAGTTGTTTCTGAAATGGCGAAAGGGCTGTTGTGATTTAGAGAATTGAAAAATCGCTTAAACTTCAGAATGATTGATGATAAAATGCTTGAAGAATTTTTGCATTATGTAAGAGAAATAAACATACATTTTGTTAAATCCTGTCATTAAGTTTTCACCTGTCGATCTAGATAATGTTTCCTAACTGGTTATTATTGTTGTATTTTGCTTTTTCATAGAGCCAACCTCTTCACAATATCAAAAGCCACTGCCATGTCTGCAGGGGAGATAACTTAAATGCAGCAAAGAGACGTTACAGACAGAAAGAAAAAAAATAGGTTTTTGGTTCATCTTGATTAGGCAGTTAGAAAAGGTTTTTTTTAGGGGAGGTTGCTTTTAATCATGTTATTCCCAGCCTGCCATTTTGGCCACCCCTGATATGATTTTAGACACTTTTCATCACTGCCAGATGCAGGATTCACCTCCCAACTGAAGGAGTAATCTCCCCTAACATCTCGAACATGGTAAGATTCAAACCTGGATTTCGTGGTCAGAAAGCAAATGTCTTATTTAACTTTCTTGCAATCTATTTATCTATTCAAGGAAGTATATCTATCTATCTATCTATAAATTTAATCTGATTAATCTCTCTCTTTCTCATTTATATAGGCTACACTACAACATGTTTGACACGCAGACTCACTCTACACCTTTCTGACCATAGCTCAATTAAATCTCATTTAAATATCCATGGAGACCTACCGGACATTATTCGTAACATACTTGTTGACAACACTAATATAATAGCATCATCTACATGCAAAAAAAGGCTAAAAATAATGGAGCCTTATTAATAAAAAATTAAAAAAACAATACTTAATATTAACTATGAACATGGACACAATATCTTGACCGTGTTTTGAAAAAATGAAAACATTTTATAAAATATGCATGCAACAAACTATTTCTTATTTAACAGTTAAAATATTTAATCTTTGAAAATGGCTAAATGAATAGCCGAAAGCGCTCGGATAAAAAGAATATTCGGACAGTTTTTATATAATTTATCATCCGAAAAGAAAAAATTATTAGATCGCATGAGAAATTGTATAAAAAACTAAATAAAAAAAACACCTTGTCTGTCGTATTCAATGAAATGTGCATGATATATATATATATATATATATATATATATATATATATATATATATATATATATATAAATATATTATATTAAAGATATGTATTTTTTTTGCCTAAAATTTATAGGTTTATATAGGTTTCCATCATTTGTATTGAACAATTTATAAAGCTGTCAAGTTTTTGGAATTTCGTATACTTGTATTTTGATTGGTCATTTCAGCTCATGTGATGGATTTCCCCTTCCGAGGTGGGGGTTTATTAATTTGAACCTTTTAAAACCTTTATTCTACAATCTACATTCAACATCATCACTTGATAAGACACCAGAGGTGTTGAAACAAAATGGCTATTTTATATAGTGATTTTATAATATATTTATGTTATAATTTTTAAATAAATAATTATATAAAGCTTTACTCTGTATTGAAAACTTTTTTAAGAATAGTAATTGTTGGTTATTGAATTTATTCCGTTTACCAATCATATTTTTGTATATATATATATATATAAATTTTAAAAAAAAATGAGAATGAAAGAACCCTATTTATATATATATATATATATTAATTAATATATTGAGTCTGATAGAAACCCCAAAAATGAATTTTCCAATATATATATATATATATATATAAATATATTTAATTAATTCATTGAGTCTGATAGAAACCTACAGGAACGGCCGTATATATATATATATATATATATATACATATATATATATTTAATTAATTCATTGTGTCTGATAGAGGATCAAAAGGAATAGAGGAATCACTTGAAAAACAATGTCCTATAATTGGGACTCACAGTAATGCATCCACCACCAAGTATGAAACCCCTGACAGTTGGGTTTCAAGCGAACAACATACCAACTGTACCAAATGGGCCTCGGTAACGAAGAGATTCCAAATCAGACTCAACTGATATATATATACGTCAACAAAAATGCATATTTGTTTCGATGTCTAATTTAGACATTTATATGCTCCTGAAAAATTTAATTCAGTTGAGCTCTCTGGAGAGGAAATGTGGGTTTGTAAACAGTGACTATTACGGCTAATAATGCAAGACTCTTCGGTAAATCGAATCGAGTTCTCTCGGTCACTTTGTGTTTACCTAAAAATAAATACGCTTAAATTCACCTTCATCCCTGCCGTGCGCCAACGGCTTAGTGATAGAATACCCGACCGACGCCAATTCAGTCAGGTTTCAATCCAAGCTAGAGGCACACTGATGAGCTGTGATACAGTGAAATAGTCTGTCTGTGGATGACAATATATATATATATATATATATATATAGTATGTTTGACACTTTTAGGAATATATGACAATTTCCGTCAATCAGATTGAATTATTGATTAATCCATGCTTTCATCATTTGACAAGTCCAAGTTTATGTTGATAAAAAAAAAAAATCAAAGTACACAATGTGCACACAAAAAAACAAATATATATGACATTTAAGACGTATGAAACAAGACATTTCTATAATATTTGCGAACACTCAGCGCCAATAAGATAGTTGGATCGGAACAGATCATCAGATCAAAGCCTATATTCGACCATTTTGATATGGTTATCCCTTGATGCAATGATGTAAACACTCCAAAAATCACATCTGGAATTAGTCGACCATCAGATAAGATTACATTTGCATTTGTTTTTTAGACCATGTTATAGAACAATCAGTTGTTTCAAAAATGGCGTAATTGTATTTTCTCTGGGGATTAGAAAAAATGCCTGAAATCTTAAGGATGATTACTAATGATAGGCTTGCTTTTAAGTAAGATTCTGTTATTTTCTTCTTCATCATATATATATATATATGAATAGACAAAATGGCTGAAATCTTCATGATGATAGGCTCGTAAAGTTCTGTCATTTTCTTCACTATATATATAGAGAGAGAGAGGGAGAGAGATACAGACAGACTGTTTCACTGTATCACAGCTTCTCAGTGTGGATAGACGTCCGATTGCTTCAAGCCGGGATAGAAATTAAATACCTCAGGCAGATATCTTTTTAGAAGGCCATCGTAGCACGGATGAGAAGTTTTAACGTTTTTTCTCTATGCGAAATACTACGACGGCTCGAGGAACTCGATTCATACTTGAAGAGTAATGGTTATATATATGTGTGTGTGTATGTGTGTGTCTGTATGTGTGTTTAATATAGGATATAGAATGCCGACAATATTTTACTTTTAACCCACTCGGAAGGATTGCATGAAGTAGGTTTTACCTTGAATTAATTTCAGAAAAGTCTAGATGAATTTCTTGCTTTTTAGCTATTCTGAGCTTTAATTCGATAGAGACAAGTCGGGAAAAATATGTTAATAACTTTCGACATGAACTAAGAACTTTAAAGAAAAGACACAGAATAAATGTTAACGGCTTTTTTGAAAATTCCATTCCGTAAGATATCTGCCTGAGGTCAAATGTCCCAGAAATTTTCATAGAAAATATTCGGCCTCTGACAGGAAACGAACCTGTATCCTATACGGAACCGTCATTTAGCCTGATGTTGCTTAACCGATCGAGCCACGGAGAATCGTTCGATTGGCAAGGTCGATTTTACTGCTTTTAAACTGCCGGAGAACGAATATTTTCTATGAAAATTTCTCGGACATTCAATATAAAAAATTATTATGTTGTTTATTATAAACAGAGCATTTTCTTTTTTTCTTAAACAGAAGTAAAATATAAAAATCTTTAAATATATAAATAATAATATATATATATATATATAAATTAAATATTTTATATATATATATATATATCGTATACATACGTGCGTGTTAGTTTGTCTTTGCAAATTCAGGTTTCAAATGCATTTTCTTTGCTTCGCAGCTGAAATTCGTGAGCCGTTTCCCGAGATGATAATCATCATAAATCGTTGTCAGCCATTTGCACAGCTTTCTCCCCCACCCCCAAAAAAAAAAAGAAAGAAAATCAAGTAAAATCAAAATAAATATAACAAAGCCAGTCACCATTTTCTTTTTTTTTAGTTCCTTTGTTACATGCCTTTTTTTTTCCTCTGCGCATGTCGCACTGAATGCAGGCGACAATCATGAAGGAAGTTATGTCAGCCACAAATATAATCAGGAAAAGACAAGAAAATGTGTAGAAAGTAAAGTTTTATTGTTGTTGGGGTTTTTTTTGTGGGGGGTGTATGATGAATTTTGACGAAGTGATTTTTGTTCGGGCATATTTTGTTTTGTCCATTCTTTGTTGGCGTTTGTTTGTTTTGTTTTTCATTCAAACATTTTCTTTTATTGGTTGTAAAAATAATGACGTAATAAATATCGGTTTTTGACGTATTTTTTAACGTCAAAAACGACATTATTACGTAATTTTAAAATTGCACCAACTTAATAGCATTTTTCACATTTGTCTGTCGCTCTTTCCTAAGGTCAGTTTTAGCTTCTATATATCTTTCTTTCTCTCTATCGTTTTTTTTTTCTCTCTTCGTTGTAATTTTTCTTTCATTTCATTTCTCTTTTCCTCTTTCTTTTTCATATTTAATGACATGTTTCCCCCCACCTCGTGATATACGGGATTTTTTCTTTCTTTCTTTCCTTTCCTTTTCTTTTTATCTCCTTTTTTTTAATTTCATTCCCAGTTTTCCATTTATTTTTTCTTTGTCTCTTATTGATATTTTCTTTCTTTTTTCCTTTTCTCCGAAGAGCTTCTTTCGCTGGTTCCCAAAAGGGCATGAATCTAAGCTTGCCACTAGGTCGGCATCTCAGTCCCACCCTTTCATTATCGAAACGGTTAAATATAACCGTCTCTTCTATTCAATAGCTTCATGTCTCACACTTCCCGTCTGTGGAACTCCCTTCCTCTTACTGGCTTCCCTGATAGCTATAATCACCAATTATTCAAATGCAATGTCAATCGACATCTTTAAATGCCTTGATCTGTTCTTCGTCCTTCTCTTTATCCTTTCCTATAATACGCTTCTTTATACCTTTTCACATTCTCTTTAACCCCTTGCCTGCAAGTGGCACTGCCGACTTGATTGGGATGAAATGCTTTAAAAAAATGTCATGTTTTTCTTTTTTTTTTATTCCTTTTTGTAATCTTTCTTTTTTTAATTGCTTTTTTTTTTCTTTTTTTGTGCTTTCATTCGTTTGTTTTTCCTTTCTTTTTTTCCTTTTTCAATGTTTTTCTTTTTTTTTTCTTTTTCGATGCTTTTTTCCTTTTCTAAATTTTCTTTGTTTTTCTTTTTTCTTTCCATTCACTTTATATTTTTTCCTTTCTAATATTTTTCATCTTTCTTTTTTTTCTTGACCAACAATTCTCTTCTTTAGTTTTTCTTTTGCTATCATTCCTTTGTCTTTCCTTTCTTTTTTCCTCTTTTAATGTTTTTTCTTTTCTTTTCTTTTCTTTTCTCGTTGCTTTTCCTTTCTTTTCTTTTTCTTTGTTTTTCTTTCCATTCTCTTTCTTTTTTTCTTTCAATTCTCTTTCTTTCATTTTCCTTTTTTTCTTTCCTTTCTTTTTTCTTTCCTTTTCTTTTGATTTCATTCGTTTGTTTTTCCTTTCTTTTTTCCTCTTTTAATGTTTTTCCTTTTCTTTTCTCGTTTCTTTTCCTTTCTCTTCTTTTTGTTTTTCTTTTTTCTTTCCATTTTCTTTCTTTTTTCTTTCTATCCTCCTTCTTTGATTTTTTCTTTTTCTTTCCTTCCTTTTTTTTTTCTTAAAAATTTTTTCTTTCTCATTCGTTTGTTTTTCCTTCATTTTTTTTTCTTTTAATTTTTTTTTTCTTTTTTTTTTTCTTTTGCTTTTCCTTTCTTTTTTTTTCTTTTTTTTTTTTTTTCTTTGTAATTTTCTTTTTTTTTTTTTCTATTCTGAATCTTTCAATTTATTTTTTTTTTTTTTTTTTACTTTCTAGACTTAAAAATCCTTCCTTCTTTTTTGATGGAATTTTCTTTTTTTCCTTTTTTAAATTCTGATTTATTCATTTTTCTGCCATTTTTTCTCCCAATTCATTCTGTTTCATTCTTTCTTTCTTTATCAGCCTATTTTCTTTTTCTCATTCTATTTGACTTTTAGCTTAACTTGTTTGCCCTTTTGTCTTCCGTTGCTTTTACTTTTACATGTTTCCTGTCATAATTTTTTTCTTCTTTTTTTTTATCCTTCATCTCTCTCTTTCTCGTGTATATGATTTATCTCGCTTTCTTTCTTCAAACATTTTTCTCTCAGATTGTATTTCTCTAAGGAATTCGACTTTTCCGCCTGGGTTTTTCTCATATTTTGTCTTCTTTCTTTTTTTTTCTTTTTCGTTGTATTTTAAGTAATTCATTTTTTTTTCTTTCTCTCCTCTCTTCTTATCACAAATTTCTTCTTTTTTTTCTACTTTTCTTTCGTTTTTCTCTTTCTTTTCCTTTCTACTTTCCTGTTCAGAAACGTTTTTTACCCTCTTCAACATTTTTCATGTTACCTTGTCGCTTTTCGTTCTTTCTTTATTTTGTTTCTTCTCTTCTTCTCAAACCTTTTCTTGCTTTTTTTTCTTTTATATCGTCTCTTTCTTTTTTTTAATCTTGTCTTTTATTTATTTCCATTATTCGAACTATTGTCCTCATCTTTGTCGCCATATTTATCATAACGCTCCGGCCTTCTTCAGGTGGTTGCAATGTCGAACTGAACCCTTTATTTCGCTCACTGTAGTAGACTGTTCTAGTTCCACGTGTCATGTTTTGATGGATGTCAGTTATCAGTTATCTCCTGTTAATTTCCCTCTGAAAGTTCTCCACTGCCTTAACCGGGTATTGAACTCACACTCTTTGGGTCCTGTCACTGGATCTAACCAACGCCTTTATCCACTGTGCCATGTATCCTTGATGACACATGGCACAGTGGGTATGAATTTCTAGGAATTATAAACCTAATGTCTTCAGCAATCATTTTTTACCAGTGCTCATATTGCAATTTTTTTGCTGTTATCATTGCATGTTTTTTACCAGAGCTCATATTGCAACTTTTTTGTTGTTATATTGCTTTTCTCTGGCACTCCTTATTACTGGTTCCCATATTGTATTTATTTCTATGCTTGGTCGGCTCAGGTTTTTTTTTTGTGGCCTAGCATATGTGCTGATTCCTTAAGTTTACGAATTTTCCAGTGCTTTGTCTATGATCTCAACATGATCCCACAGAGGGCGGTGATCTATTTTCTCTCCATATGTCGTCAGCCACGCCTGATTTTTCTACTTCCCCTCGTGTTACAGCTTTCTGGTGTTCTTGAAGCCTTACCTTAAGGGGCCTGTCTCTCCTTTATATTCCTTTCCGCAGCTGCACGGAATAGCGTACACACAGAAAAAAATATTGACAGACCTTGTCTTTTCTTTTTCATTCTTTTTTTCCTTACATCTTCCGCTCTCTCCTCTGCTTCTCAGAAATTAATTAGGCTTTTTCTCTTCAGCATTGTTTCAATTTTCCCTTCTTTCTTTCATTTTTACTTTCTTTTTTTATCTCTTCATCGTACTTTTCTTCTTTCTTTCTTTCCTTTTTTCTTCTTATTTTTATCGCTTTTACTCTTTCTTTTTTATTTTTCTTCTTTTTTTCTTTGTAATGGCTTACTTAAACACTTTCATTCCATAAAGTTGTTAAATATTTTAAAATTAGTGGAAATGGCGAATGCTTTACTTAATTGTTTCATTAAGTAGATCTATCTGTACAGATTATAAATTGCACAAGCTTTTTACAATTAACGAGCCTTCAGTTAGAAAAATTTTACTGTTTCTTGCCTTTTGTGTCAAAGAAACGGCTGTAATTCAAATGTACGGAAGCCCGGAAGAAACATGATACAATAAAAGCATCACGTGATTTGATTTTGTACATAAATGTTGTTCAATTGCTGTTAACGGCCTTGACATCTTTTATATTTAATTATTCGAAATACAAAATTTAGGACGAAAATTTCATGAAAGTCTGATACCAGTTGCATTGAAATTCTAAACCTCTGTAATTTATTTATCATATTAAAAAAAAAATAAAAGTGTATTTGATTATGAAAATCTAAACTATTAGAAAAAAATAGCCTTTTCAATATTGTTATATAACTTAAGATTAAAAAAAATTAACAAAAGAGAAAATATGTATAGCATTTCAACTTATAAGGGTACGTACAATGTATAAGGTACCTATCTTATAAAATTTATATGATCTTAGTTTTATATTATCTCAGTTATGTAATTTATCCATAAATACAATAAATACATCGAGTCAATTGCCTCGTCCACTGCGAGGAAAGTTGGCTCCCTGAGCCGCGCTAGGAAGTTTTTCTTCCCTAAGTCGATCCTCCAGATATACAAATCAACAATTCGCCCTTGCATGAAGTATTGCTGCCATATATGGTCTGGAGCCCATTCTGTTTGCCTTGGGGTTCTTGATAGGCTCCAGAGGCGGATATGCAATGTAGTTGGCCCTGCCCTGGCGTCTCGTCTACAGTCACTTTCTCACAGACGCGCTGTCGCCTCCCTCTGTCTGTTCTACAAATACTTTCATGAAAATTGCTCCGAGGAGCTGCATTCGCTGGTTCCCAGACTTCATGAGTTCCAGCGCCTTACGAGGCTGGCATCCCGCTCTCACCCCTTCACTGTCGAAACTCCTAAATGTAGCCGTCTCTTCTACTCTAATAGCTTCATGTCTCGCACCTCTCGCCTGTGGAACTCCCTTTCCCTTCTCCTGTTTCCCTGTGGGCTATAATCTCCAGCTATTCAAGTGTAATGTCAATCGACATCTCCAGTTGCTTTAATTTATCTACTACCCTCATCCTTTCTTCTATCACTCCTATCTGATCTTGCTATAAATTTTCTGTAACCCCTTGCGTCCTAGTGGCTTCCCGCCTTGCTTGGGGTGAAATGCTTAAAAAAAAAATGAAATATCAAAATTAATTGAAATGAGTGTAAATCCAAATAATACCATAAAATGTAATAAATGTACATAAAATATATTTTATTGATATTTTTTCATAAAGAATTGTATTATTTTATAAACTATTTTTTATTTAAAAATCTTATAAACTTTTCATGTATTTATTTACTTTTTTTATTAGTATTATTTTTTTTCCATAAAAGTTTGGTGTTTAAAAAATTTATAAATCTAAGTATCAAAAAAAAAAAAAAATTTTAAAGAATGCAGATATTTAAAAGAAAAAAATAACGAGGGAAATAAATTGTTTTTTTTTAAATTTTTAAATTATGTCCATATTGACCTTCCGTACGATAATTTTCATCACGTAAGATGTCAGTGATAAAAATCACCACATGTTACTTGTAAATCGACAGTTCATATTAAGACAATTTCTTTCTTATTTGGAAAGTTTTTTTCAGAGAAATAAGAGTAATGTTTTATGATTTCAAAATATATGAGAAATGGAAGCTAATTTCCAATCTTTTTAAATTAAATTTTGAAATTATTTTTAAAGAATTTTTAAACGGAGAGAAGAAGGTTTTTGTTTACAAAAGTGAAAATGACTTTGATGATTGATAATCTGTCGAAACAATTTGATTAAAAAAAAAACAAGATTGTTAACAAAAATTTTGGACGTTCTAGGAATGATTATGTTATAGTGGAACACACCTATTCTTTGTTAATAGACTCTCCCACCTATAATAAGTAGGACTAGTAGGAGTCGCTAAGGGGTCGGTCAGTCAGTCGACTGGAACAATCGGTTGAACCTGAAGGATATTCTTTGAAGGGCGGAAAATTCTTTCGGGAGATTAAACGAAGATTGAACCCGTTTATACGGGTCCAATTAAATGAATTTTTAAACCGAGCCCACACTCGGAGATTCCATTTTAAACCGGCCTTATTTGCCACATGATGTCATTCGTGAAAGGGTGACTAAATAATAGGTCGGTCAGTCAAATGATGTCGGACGAAGTCGAATAATAATCAGCGAACACAATAATATTTTTATTATTAAAAATACCTATTAATTAAAGTTCCTAACGTTTAAAAAATTTTTTTTTAGGACCGACTTAGTACAAATACAAGTCCATATATGAAATTTGTTCCAAAACAGATCAAAAATGTAGAAAACTTATTCAAAATACTTTTAGAAAAAAAAAAATGATAATAACAAAACATTTTTCATCAAGTTGGAAATAACATTTAAATTCATTATACTATTTTTATTGGTCTCATGACTATTAACTTAATTAGCCAATAGGGTTATATATACATAATTCTTCCCCAAATTTTTCAAATAGTTTGTTAAATTTTTTCTTTAAAAAGAAACAAGTTATTTTACCAAGGAATTAGTTAATACTAAATTGAATGAGTAAAAATTTAAAAAAAAAATGGGACAAATGCAGGGAAAGAGAACAATAAAAGAACAGGAATTAAGAAGTAAGAAGATAATGATTGACATTGCGCTTAAATTTTTGGAAGATCTCCACAAGAGAATTTTGAGAACAATAGAAGAGTCTTCAGGAAGACAGTAGATAACGATTGACATTGCATTTAAATTTTTTTTGAAGATCAAAGTTGACTGGAAAGCAAGAAGCTGGAAGAGAGTTCCACAAGTGAAAATTGAGGAGAAACAATAGAAGAGTAATCAGGAAGACAATAGATAACGATTGGAACATTATTTTTTGAATTTTTGAAGATCAAAGTTGGCTCTGAAGTAAAGAAGCCGGAAGAGAGTTCTACAATTAAAAAATGAGGAGAACAATAGAAGAGTAATCAGGAAGACAATAGATAACGATTGACATTGCATTTAAATTTTTGAAGATCAAAGTTTTCAGGAAAGCAAGAAGCCGGAAGATAGTTAAACAAGAAAAAATTGAGTGAGAACGATAAAAAGTAATCAGAAAGACATTAAATAATATAATGACATTGCATTTGAATGTTTGAAGATTAAATTTTACATGGGAAAAAGGATCGGAATAGGAGTTCCACAAAAAAAAAAATGCCAAAGAAGAAACTGTTGGCTATAGAGTTTGAAACAAATGCTATATATCTCAACTTAAAAGAATGCATTTTCACCGCCAATCTTTTACTAAGCATAGAGTCAAGAAAAATGGCGATAAACTATTATAAAAGCAATGTTCTAAAAAAAAAATGTAGGTTTTGAGGTCAGGAACCACTTCAAATTTCTGTTGTATTTGAAAAACAGCTGATAAAATTTTGAAAAAACCTGTTAGGTCCCAACTTTAAGTCAAATAGTGGAACCCCCAAGAAAAATTTATGAAAAGGATAATACATCAATTTATAAATATTTTACTTGATTTCATATTTTATATAAATGGATCAACTATATATATTTATAGTAAAATGAGCAACAATGCATTTTTATCTGTAGTTGAAGGCATTCAAAATATGTTTAGTTGATGCCATATAATTGTGCATAATTTATTTAGATTTCGGCATTAAATAAACCATAGAGGTGTTGATATGCCGCTAAACAAAATCAACCAACTAATATGAAAGAAATCTTTCATGACATTAATCCATATATCCTACAATTTCTTAAAGAAATCAAAATGAATTCCAAAATGTATAGTAATTTATAATAAAATTACCACCAATACCATTTTTATCCTCAATTGAAGGCATCTAATTGCGTCCAAAATTTTTTACATTTTGGGCATTAAATAACCCATAGAGTTGTTGATATGATAAACAAAATCAGCCAACCAAAAATCAACAGAAAAGAACTATTTAATGATATTAATCCATATAATATATTACAATTTCTTAAAGAAAACCATTCTTTATTCCAAGATATAACTTCAAACAAATTACAACATGAAAAACATATCTCACCTATAAGTAATTATGTCCACACAAATATGCAGTTTGTGGCAGAGTATCATCTACCATGTATTCAACTGTGAAAGCAGAATCTTCGTATATTGTATTTATATTTATTTCCAATAAATTATCCAGGAGCAAAAATTAAATTCCAGCATTGAATGAGCCATAAATATTGATATACCATTAAAGAAAATCATCTAAATAACCAACATGGAAGAACTCTTCCATGACACTAATCCATATAATATTCTACAATTTCTTAAAGAAACCAAACTGTATTTCAAAATATAACTTCAAGAAAACTATAACATAAAACACACATACCACCGCCTCTTGTAATTATGTCCACACAAAAATGTATATACACAAAAGCTGAGTATCATCTACCACAGTGCTACTCAAACTGTCTGATATGGAGGACCAGCATTATTTTTCTCAATGTGTCATGTACCGTTAATATTTCGTGCTAATATCAATTTATACCGGAAACGATATATGTAATGAATATAATAAATGTTGACTATTTTCTCTTTTAATAGCTCTTTCAATTGGCACACCAAGTTAGTATTCTGCATTGGCCATTCCAAAGAGAATTTTCTGAATACTTTATTAAGAAAAACAAAAATAATGACCGTGATTTTTGTGTTTTTAATTTCTTTAGCTGTAGAGAACCTGATTGCTACAACTGAATGGACTGCAGTTTAATCTCTCGACCAGTGCTTCTCAAACTATCTGATATGGCGGACCAGCATTTTTTTGTTTCTCAATGTGTCATGTACCCGTAATAATTTGTGGTAATATTAATTTATACTGGAAACTATATGTATAATAAATATAACAAAAGTTGGCTATTTTTTATCTTCCATTTATTTTGCTAAAAATATTCAATATCAAAACATATAAAAAGTAATCAAAAATAAGCAGTTTATCAACACAAAAAGAAAAAAATGACATAACTTTGGTCTTTACAAATTATTCTTTAGCATGGTCTGGACACTGGCCACGGACCGGTAGCTGGTCGTTCGCGTATCGGCACAGGTCCGCGGGTCACCACTTTGAGTAGCACTGATCTACCATGTATTCAACTGTGAAAATAGAATAACATATCAAATTTTTATTACTTTAAAGCTCCCAAGAAAATTCAATTTCGACATTAAATGACCCATAAAGGACTTGATATGCCGTTAAACAAACAAGTGAACCAATCATTCAAATTACTGCGCTTAAAGTCTCGGTACTAAGAATTTTCTCCGAACCATTATGATGAATGTATAGGAAAGGCGCAAGTAAGCCATGTTACGGCGGTGGGAAAGTGATGGAAGCCGAGATGCCAGGTCAGGACCAATAACATTATAGATACTTCTTCATATTCCATCAAGAATCGCTACATATATAGCAGTCGCACCAGTCTAGATGTGGCAGCAATATTCAAAGCAATGACGAATGGTAGACTTATGTAAGTCTAAGACAGATTTGGGCGAGAAAAATTGTCGGGCGCCGTCACAGTGAACCAACTTTCCTAACAGCAGACCTAGAAATTGATTCAATATAATCGTTCCACTCCCTAACAGTGGGAAACCTTAGTCCGAGAAAAACTGATGACAGTTAAAGAAAGCTGTTTCAAGTTGGCCAGCGACAACTTTTAAAAGGGACAAGATGGAAAACATTATTTTGATTGTCTGTCTTCGATTAACAAACGTTTTTGCGAAGATATTTATTCACAGATAATTAGACATGATTAATTTTTAAATACTTTGAATTGTCGTAGTATTGTACGTTGTGGATTACTCCTAAATGAGCAGATAGTTTTTTTTTTCCTGGTGGAAAATGTGATCATTTATCAAGCTTGACTTTATTTGGAAGCTTCTTCTCTTGCACCTTTCGCCAGTGGAACACTCTTACAAATTCTTGCTTCCCTGTCACATTCAATCTTCTAAATCTACATGAAAACATCATCTTCTGTCAATTTGAATCCTGTTCGTTTTTGTTGTAAACCCTTGCTTGGACGTAAGCGATCATGACCCTGCTAATTCCTTTTCTTTTTTGGTGAATTGCCATGCCTTCTGGGGAAAGATAATCGAGTGGCCCATCGCTGACTTTTACTCTTTTTAAAATTCTTTTTTCCTTCTCCTAGGCAGGTTGCAGCGTAAACAAACATGGCTAGAGAGTCTACCTTTCAGTTTTTCATATGGATATCATGCATGGCGCCGGACCCGTTCTAAACATCTAAATGTCTAAACTGTCAGCTGTATACAACGCTTCCTAAGATCAATACTGAAAAGATGCTTTGAGCTAACTAAGCTTGAGAGACTTGTCAAAGATCATTCTTCTTTGAACATCGTGGACTGACGCTACAGAATCACAGACAAAGAATTGGACAAAAGAACAGAAACCACACAGGTCGAAGACTACCAACAGCAGCAACAACTAAAATGGATGGCACATTTAACTCGAAGTTATAATCAAGATGTTAACATTCCAAAGCACTTCAAACAAAAGATTATGAATTACATTAATAATGTAAAGAGCGATAATAGCTACTGGACTTGATAAACCTATTTTCCTGAAAAATAGTTTTAAAAGAAAGCTTTTACAAATTTCACCGAGAGCAGTGTTGGCTGCTCGGTCCATGAATGCCAAATGTTTCCTTATAGGGAAACGGCTAATATTAATATTATTATTATCATTACCATTTGATGGTATTTTGAAAGATGTTCCATATTATGAGGCTCCTTCCAAAGAATCAAATTTCTGATTCGAACAAACTGTGGTTAAACGTTGCATAGGGCTGTAAGGAACAGGAAATTATGGACAGCCATAATCACCCACATGAAGGGACATTATAGAAGAAGCAGAAAAAGAATACTAGAAAGAAAGGAAGGAAAAAAGGCACAGGAAAGAAACAAACAAACAAACTGTTGTAACTAAGTTATCACAAGCAACAATAGAAAACAAGAATTGGTTTAATAAGTTTATTACTTTTTACTACAGGGAAACATAATGTAGAATAGAAACTAGGGAAGAGAATGTTTAGCCGTGAATGATTAATTGTTTTCAGCAAAGGCTTCTGCTCCTGCTGCTACTCCTCTTGATGTAGGAGTATTTTTATGTCTTTTGTCCGACGGCCGAGTCCAAACTTGTGGGTAAATATTTTCTCTCACAACGTAAACTATGCTAAGAAAAGTTTTTTTGCTGGCTATTTATCTTAGTTGCACCATATCTATCTACCAGTGAATTCATTATCTATCTATCTATCTATCTATCTATCTGTGAATTCATCATCTATCTAGCAATCAGTAACTTCATTAGCTATCCCACTATCTATGACTGAAGAAGAAGAAGAAGAAGAAGAAGATCAATCATTATACTGGAAAGAGTATACTAAGAAAGGAAGTTGGTAAAAAGACGAAGGACGGTAGGAAGGAATGAAGGAAGGAAGGAAGGAACGAACGAACGAACGAACGAACGAACGAACGAACGAAAGAAGGAAAAGAAGGTAGGAACGAACGAACGAAGGGAGGAAGGAAAGGAAAGAAAGGAAGGAGCGAACGAACGAACGAAAGAAGGGAGAAAGGAAGGAAGGAAAAGAAAGAACGAACGAACGAAAGAAGGGAGAAAGGAAGGAAGGAAAAGAAAGAACGAACGAACGAACGAACGAAAGAAGGGAGAAAGGAAGGAAAAGAAGGAACGAACGAACGAAAGGAACGAAGGAACGAACGAACGAACGAACGAACGAACGAACGAAAGTAAGGAAGGAAGGAGCGAACGAACGAAAGAAGAGAGAACGGAAAGAAGGAAAAGAAGGTAGGAACGAACGAAGGAAGGGAGGAAGGAAAGGAAAGAAAGGAAGGAGCGAACGAACGAACGAACGAAAGGAGGGAGAACGGAAGGAAGGAAAAGAAAGAACGAACGAACGAACGAAAGAAGGGAGAAAGGAGGGAAAAGAAGGAAGGAACGAACGAAAGGAAGGAAGGAACGAACGAACGAAAGGAAGGAAGGAACGAACGAACGAACGAAGGAACGAACGAACGAACGAACGAACGAACGAAAGGAAGGAAGGAAGGAGCGAACGAACGAAAGAAGAGAGAACGGAAAGAAGGAAAAGAAGGAAGGGACGAACGAACGAACGAACGAACGAAGGAACGAGGGGAGGAAGGAAAGGAAAGGAAGGAAAAGAAAGAACGAACGAACGAACGAACGAAAGGAGAGAGAAAGGAAGGAAAGAAAAGAAAGAACGAACGAACGAACGAACGAAAGGAGGGAGAAAGGAAGGAAGGAAAAGAAAGAACGAACGAACGAACGCGAACGAACAAAAGAAGGGAGAAAGGACGGAAAAGAAGGAACGAACGAACGAATGAACGAACGAAAGGAAGGAAGGAAGGAAGGAAGGAAGGAAGGAAGGAAGGAAGGAAAAAACAAACATTACACTGTGAAAATTTCTGGCCAAAATTCAATGAGTATCTGTTAAGATATGCCAGTGTTTCTCAACCATGTTTGCCTCAGGATGCAATTGTAGAATAATTAAAACCCTGGGCAGCCCTTAAAATTTTAGTAAGGAAAAATTATCCATCAAGGTCTTTAAAGGCATGCACTCTCATCCATAAGAAAATTATCTTTAATGTTAGCCATTTTTGGTCCCAAAAAAAATTAGCAGTACAGTTTTAACTTAAAGGGATTTATGAAGAATCTTTTGATAATGACCGATTTAAATCTCTTGAGGAAGGCAGAAGGGAAAGGATTATCTGCTACTTCTTAAAGATTAAGAATTTTAGCATCCATTTTAAAAAATCAAATTGCTTTTTAACAATAAGGATTTTCTTTTAAATATAAAAATAATTCATAAATTACTCTTGTGTTAATTTGGGGCCCATCTGGTTGCATTTCAGTGTTCATCAGATAAGAAACACTGTTCTAGACTATAGAAATATATAGAATCTACAATCTAAAATTAGATTTATCTGCCATTTCTTTTTGAGAGCCCGATAATGACTGATATGAACACTTTGAGGAAGGCAAAACGAAAAGGATTGTGCACTTATTAAAGATTAAGGAATTTAGCATCCAGTTTAAAATACTAAATGACAAAGACTTGATTTAGACATGGAAGTCATGTGCTTAGTGTCCCTAGCTTTTTTTAAAATAAAGATTTTTTTAAATATAAAAATAATCTATAAATTTACTCTTCTGTTACGGTGAAACGGGCTACATTTCAGGGCACATTAGTACCTTCAGGCGTATCGGTGGAGAAACGCTGAAATACGGACTTATTGATCTACGCTTGTACTTCATGTGGTGAAAGATATCTGAGGGAAGTAGTTTTCTATAGAAAGGAATGAAAGAATGAACGAATGAATGAATAAATGAATGAAATACCGGCTTTTAATCTGATGCAAAACGTCATAAAATCTTTGAAGGATAGAAAAAATATTACATTATGGCCATTTTTTCATTCATACAGTTTTTCCTGGGTTCTTCTAAAAGTTAATTCGTCATATATAAATTTTGAAGGAAAGCAAACTTATATATCACAGAACAAAATAAAAACTTATCTGTCATAGTCGGCAAGGGATGGCAATTGAAGACATTGTTAATCTCTTCATGAATTATAGGAAATGGTAATCCTATTCTATCGATTGTCAGGGGATTTAGACATTTAGATGATGTGAGAGATAGATGAGAAAAAAATTATTTGGGGGGGAAATACTTAGAGAATTTTGCTTACAATGTGGGGGAATGGTAAAAAAAATGATGCAAACTCAAAGAAATGAAGACGTGTGGCTGAAAAGGAAGGAAGGAAGAAAGGAAGTACAGAGGAAAGGAAGGAAGGAACGAAGGAACGAACCAGCGGAGAAAAAGCAAATGAAGTACAGAGGAAGGAAGAGAGGAAGGAAGAAAGGAATGAAGTAGAGAGGAAGGAAGGAAGGAAGGAAGGAAGGAAGGAACGAACGAACGAACGAACGAACGAACGGAGGGAAGGCGAAGGATGGAATGAAGTAGAGAGAAAGAAAGAAAGAAAGAAAGAAAGAAAGAAAGAAAGAAAGAAAGAAAGAAAGAAAGAAATGAAGGAAGGAAGGAAGGAAGGAAGGAAGAGGAAGGAAGGGAAGGAAGGAAGAAAGAAAAGGAAGTAGAGAGGAAGGAAGGAAGGAAGGAAGGAAGGAAGGAAGGAAGGAAGGAAGGAAGGAAGGAAGGAAGGAAAAAAGGAAGGAAGGAAGGAAGGAAGGAAGGAAGGAAGGAAGGAAGGAAGGGCGAAGGATGGAATGAAGTAGAGAAGGAAGGAAGAAAGAAAGAAAGAAAGAAAGAAAGAAAGAAAGAAAGAAAGAAAGAAAGAAAGAAGGAAGGAAGGAAGGAAAGAAGGAAAGGCGAAAGATGGAATGAAGTAAAGAGGAAGGAAAAGAGAAAGGAAGAAAGGAATGAAGTAGAGAGGAAAGGCGGAAGAAAGGAACGAACGAACGAAGAAAGGAAGGAACGAAGGAAGGAAGGAAGGAACGAAGGAAGGAAGGAAGGAACGGAGGAAAAGCAAAGGAAGGAATGAAGTACAGAGGAAGGAAGAGAGGAAGGAAAAAAGAATGAAGTAGAGAGGAAGGAAGGAAGGAAGTAAAAAAAGACGGAATGAAGGAAGGAAAGAAGGAAAAGCGAAGGAAAGAAGGAAAGGCGAATGAAGGAATGAAGTAAATTGGAAAGAAGAAAGTAAGGAAGGAAGGAAGGCAGGAAGGAAGGAAGGAAGGAAGGAAAAAGTTGCAATTAGATCGTAAGAATCTAAATGCAACAGGAAGAAAGCAGAAAAGAAAACAAAGCAAATTTTATTGGAGAGAAACAATAGAATTTAAAAGACTTCACGCCTTTATGCTCAACATTTCTTCGACCCACCTTGTCAATCTAAGGTGTTGGCATCAGAAATAACGTCAGATAAATAAACAGATGAATGTGAAAAGGAAATCATTAAAAAAAAAAAAAGACTGTAAATCATTTGAGCCAAGTATTGATTATCTCAACTGGATTTTGTGGTCCGAATACGAAGGAGATAGCGTTGACAGAATTGCGAATGGCGAAAGAACAATACGAGTAAAATATGACTGACACTTGATGATTGAAATACTTTCTGCTTCGACATTTTTGTTTATTGGGACTTTTCCATTTTCCTTAAGGTTATTATTTACTCGTTCGCTATTTATTTGATTGTTTGTATTGGCTGACGATATTTTGCCATTGTTTGGATTTGCTAAGGTTGCTGCTGCTGCTGCGGCGGCGGCGGCGTCTTGGTGCAAGAACGCTCTACGATTCATTGAATGTTCTTCTTACCTTCTGCAATTGCTGTTATTGTCACGTGCCAAAAAAAAAAAGGAGCGCGAAAGAAGAAGAGTCAGGTGAAGGCAGGGCATTTATTGTTGATGGGAAGAATGCAACAGTATGAAGGAAGGGATAGAGGTACGGCGACGGGTATTCAGGTTCAAAGAAAGAAAGAAAGAAAGAAAGAAAGAAAGAAAGAAAGAAAGAAAGAAAGAAAGAAAGAAAGAAAAATACTGAAAATGAGAGATAGAATTAAAAACGGCAAAATTTAATACGAAAGAATGAATGTGGAAAATAATAGAAAGAAAGAAAGAAAGAAAGAAAGAAAGAAAGAAGGAAAGAATGAAAGAAAGAAAGAAAAAAAGAAAGAAAAATATTGAAAATGAGAGACAGAATTAAAAACGGCAAAATTTAATAAGAAAGAATGAATGTGGAAAATAAAAGAAAGAAAGAAAGAAAGAAAGAAAGAAAGAAAGAAGACAAAGAAATAAAGATTCTGAAAATGGGAGACAAGAAAGAAAGATTATGAAAAAAAGAAAAAGAAAAAGAAAGAAAAAAGAAAAAAGAAAGGAAGAATGAATAAAATATAAGATAGATAGATAGATAGATAGATAGATAGATAGATAGAATAAAAGACAGAAAGAAAGAAAATGAAAGACAAAAAGAAAAAAGCCAAAAGAAAGGAAGATGCTGAAAATGAAAGAGAGAATAGGAAAGGACAAAATTTAAGAAGAAAGAAAGATTATGGATAATAATAAAAAGATAGATAGATAGATAGATAGATAGATAGATAGATAGATAGATAGATAGATAGATAGAAAATGAAAGACAAAAAGAAAAACAAAAAGAAAGGAAGATGCTGAAAATGAAAGAGAGAATAGGAACGGACAAAATTTAAGAAGAAAACGATAAAAAGAAGAAAAAATACTAAAAAGAAGAAAGAAAAAAGAAAGTAAGAAAGAATGAATGAAAGACATAAAGATTGGCATAAGGAAGGAAGGAATGAAAATAATCTGACAAATAAGAAATTAATTTTTTTTAAAAAAGCAGAAATAAAAAAAAGCGAGGTAACATTTGAAAGTAAAAAAAAAGAAAATAATTGCAAGAAAATTAGCAAAACAGGAAGTGAGGTAACATTTAAAAAGTGAAGAATGATTAGTCTAAAAAAAAAGATGGAAGACGAAAAAGAAAGATGGAAGACAATGAATGAATGAAAGTAACCTGACATACAGTACAGTTCAAAAGTCTGAAGCAGCCCCCAGAATGGGATAAACTTGACAGGAGAGCGAATAAAAATATGAAACAGATCTCTTAGAGTCATGGAAAAGAGAATGGAATCAATTATCAAATTTATAATATGAGAAACGTTTGCAACGAATGACAAAACCTTGTGCTGCAGTAATCAAGACTAAAGGAGGATATTTTGAGTGAGCAACATTTAATCATAAAATGCTTATTTTTCTTTCTGTCATAATAAAATTTCTAATAAAAAATCATGGTTCATTTTTTTAACCATGTGTAATAATTTTCTTTTATTTAAAATACAAATCAAATATCTTTTGAACCAATTATTAAAAAAATACGAGGAATGTTCTCAAACTTTGAACGGCAGTGTATAGAAAATGAATTTCTAAAAAAAAAAGGAAGTTGAATTAATACAAACATAAATCTTGTCACTTAGCTCATTAGTGTTATATTCATCAGCCCGACTCCAGAGTTTCGTAGACTGTCCTTTGAGTAATCGTTCGCACCACTCGTCAGGAGCTATCAGCAATTTTCTGCTGATTTTCTCATCTTCGTTGTTTTTATATTAACTTAAAAAAACAATGCAAGCATTTTTTTTTTTTTTGTGTTAGGTTGTTTTTTTCTTCTTTGTGTGTATGTGTGTGAATTTATGTGAGCGTATGCACGTGTATATTTAGGTACACATGTGTAGAAGATATATGTTGTGGGGATGTATAATATTATGCAAAACAAAAGATGCGATTTTTCACATACAGTTCTAAGGAAGCCAGGGAGAGCAGACACTCTTATCAAAACTTCCATTCGGAATTTATATCCTACTAACCTAAAACTCAGTACACACACACACACACATATATATATATATATATATATATATATATATATATATATATATATATAATATTATATCTAACGTCTATGAAACAGTCTGTCGCCTCTGTGTTTTCCTTCTATGTTCACTTTTATATTTACACGCTCTATCTCTGATATTGAGCATGCTATCCCATAAATATATACACCTTAAAACTATATTTATATATATATATATATATATATATATATATATATATATATATATATATATATATATATATATAATATTTATTCGAAGATTATATCAATAAATGTTGAATAAAATCACTAAAAATAGCCATTTTGTTTCAACACTTCTGGTGATAAGTGGTGGTGTAAGTTTTGAAATAAAATGGCTATTTTTGTAGTGATTTTATAACATATTTCTGTTATAATTTTCGAATAAATTATATTTGCTCTACTCTGTATTGAGCACTCTTTTAAGAATAGTATTTTTTGGTTATTGGAATTTATTCCGTATACACCAATCCTATACTTGGGTATATATATATATATACACACACACACACACACATACACACACACATATATATATATATATATATATATATATATATATATATATATATATATATATATATATATATAAATGCTTTTTTTTAAAAAGACTGGGACCATCTTTTGTTTTCGACGGGAGAAGAACTGTTCCACTGCCCACGTCTAGGGATATCACGTCTAGTTCTTATTTTTAGTACTGCTCAGGTATTGCTCGCTCTGTTTCCACTGAACCCAAGTACACATTGCCCGGCAAAGGGATTGAACTCACAATTCCTATGTTATCAAATTCACGAACCAACACTTTCATCCACTAGGCTATTGTTCCGTGGAGCCGTGGGCCAGGCAGGCTGTATCTGAGCAGTACTAAAAATAAGAACTAGACGAGATGCCCCTAGACATGGGCAGTGGGACGAGAACAGTCTATCTCTGTAGATTAAATAAAGGGTTCAGTCCAATCCCTGTTATGGGCATTGTGTACTTGGATTCAGTGGAAACAGGGCGAGCAATACCTGAGCAGTACTAAAAATAAGAACTAGACGACATATCCCTAGACATGTGCAGTGGAATGAGAACAGTCTATGTCTGTAGATTAAATAAAGGGTTCAGTTCAATCACTGGCCTGGGTATTGTGTACTTGGACTCAATGGAAGCAGGGCGAGCAATACCTGAGCAGTACTAAAAATACGAACTAGACGAGATATCCTTAAACATGGGCAGTGGAATGAGAACAGACTACTCCCATAGATTAAATAAAGGGTTCAGTTCAATCCCTGGCCTGGGTATTGTGTACTTGGATTCAGTGAAAATAGGACGAGCAATAACTGTGAAGTACTAAAAATAAGGAATAGACGAAATATTCCTAGACATGGGCAGTGGAAAAAGAACAGTCTACACCCGTAGATTTAATAAAGGGCTCTGTTCGAAATTCCCTGCAGGTTACTCTTATCGATATACACCTGATGAAGGCCGGAGACCAAAACGGCCCAATTGTTGTAATAGCAACAATAAAGATGAAGACAATAGCCCGAATGAAACGACCATTTTCTTTCCTTATTTCGCCCATTCTTCCTTTCTCGTCTTTCCTTATTTCAAAATTACATTTTTTTCTTTCAACTTATTTAAACTATAAATTTAACTTTTTAGATAATTTATTAAATTTTTCTTTACTTTAAAATTAATTTTCAATGAGTTTTTTTTTTTTTCGGATTTCTTTGTTTAATTTATTTTTTTAACGCCCTTCCTTTTCGGATGAGAATCCCACATTTTAATCAACCCTCGAGCAATGCCGGCGGAACATTTCAATTTTGGCTAAAAAGAACGTAAATTGATGACCAGATCGGCACGTACAAATGCGATATGCAAAAGGAAACTGTTTGATTTTTAGCACTTATACAGGTACAAAAATACACAAAAAGAATATATATATATATATATATATATATATATATATATATATATATATATATATATTGAATTGTGTAACAATAAAAAAAATAAGTAAAGAGAGGAGAGAAAATGATCAATAGATAGATAGATAGAAAAAGAAATACAGAAAGAAAGTAAGAAAAAAAGAAAGAACGTGTCTTAGATAGATAGATAGATAGATAGATAGTAAAAAAAAAAACCTGAGAAAGAAAAGAAAAGAAAGAAAGAAAGAGTCTTAGACACATAGATAGATAGATAGATAGATAGATAGATAGATAGATAGAGAGAGAGAGAGAGAGAGAGAGAAGAGAGAGAGAGAGATACATATAAGGAGTAGATAGATAGATAGATAGATAGATAGATAGATTCGAAAAAAGGGCAGGGATAGATAGATAGATAGATAGATAGATAGATAGATAGATAGATAGATAGAAAAAGAAAAGACTTGAAAAAGAAAGAAAGAACGTGTCTGAGATAGATAGATAGATAGATAGGTAGATAGATAGATAGATAGATAGATAGATAGATAAAGGACTTGAAAAAGAAAGAAAGAAAGAAAGAAATAAAGAAAGAAAGAACGTGTCTTAGATAGAGAGAGAGAGAGAGAGAGAGATAAAAAAAGAAAGAATTCATAGATAGATAGATAGATAGATAGTAAAAAGAAAGGACCTGAGAAAGAAAGAAAGAAAGAAAGAAAGAAAGAAAGAAAGAGTCTTAGACTCATACATATATAGAGAGATAGGGAGAGAGAGAGAGAGGAGAGAGGGAGAGATACATATAAGGAGTTGATAGATAGATAGATAGATAGATAGATAGATAGATAATGAAGTCTTTTAACAGGACTTATTTCTCTGAATGCGCAATATTCTATGCCCTGCCCCCCAGGGTTATGTACATATTTGTTCTATTCATCAACAGAGACCTTTCACTATAGCTTCAACAAGAAAAAGGTTTTAATCAATAATTTTTTAAATTCATTTTGGCGCTTCATTCTGATGTAATAGTCAGTAAGTTGAGCTTGAATTCGATTAGAAGTGAGTTCGATCCTCAAGGGATTCGCCATAATTATGTCATAAGATCTTTAACGCTTAATAAATATTTTTTCGATCATCGTAACGATCAGTCTCGCTCTCCTATCAATGTATTGTGTTCACTGGCCGAGCAGCCAGTGTCGATTGAAATTTATTAAAATCTTTCTATTAAGACAATTTTTCAGGAAAATAATTTTCTCAGATTCAGTAACAGTAGTCAATCTTTTCTGTATTGATGGGTGTTTCCTTTCTAACCTTAATTTTGGAGTTATGTGGAATGGAGACATGTTACGCCATTATTTTCTCTAAGAGTTACATGCGAGATCCATTTTAGTTGTTGCTCTTATTGAAAATCCTCAAGTGATATGGTTTCTGTTATTAGATACAGTTCTGTGCTTATAATTCTGTAGCCACTCCAAGAGGTTCGAAGATGGACTGTCCTCGCTAAAATCCACAACTTTCATTCGATCTAGACTATTTTTAAGCATTGATCTATTGGTAGATATTTGAATGTTTGGATATTTCTGAAAAGATTGGACGTCCCTGTAGCAGACGTAAAACATTTTCACTCGACAAGTAGATAACTTTATCAGTAATACGAACCTCTTTTCAGTTCTTGGTCCTACTTAAAAATAAAAATAATAATTTGAAGCATGCGTGCTGTTAATTCCAAGAGGCTATCTCTTTCACTTCTTAACGAAATCGGGACAGGATGCTAAAATTATCGCTCCGTATAATAGACTCACGTGGCGTAGACAGTACACCTCATTCAGTCTTTAACTCACCAACAAAGTTCTGGTTTTCCTTCGTTCTTTACAGAGACTCTTAGGTACATTCTTTGAGTTCGCACTTTCTTTCGGGAATTTTTTTTTTAATGAAGTCCACCCCCCCCCCCAAGTAAGGAATGAAAGCCACTGAGACACATGGGGTTATTGGGTGTAGAAGAATTAGAAACAGGAACATTGCGAGGACAAAAAAAGAATAATCAGGACAGTAGACAGCGATTGACATTGCATTTAATTTTATTTTTTTTTTTTTGCAGATTAAAGGAGGCGGAAGGGCGTTCCACAATCGAGATGTGCGAGAAAATAAACTGTTAGCACAGAAATTAAGGTTACATCCTGCCAGCTCAGCTGTAAATTGATGAGATCTCGACGCCAGTGTAGTACTGCAAATTTAAATTCATAAAGTCTAGGTACCATGTCGAAGAGCTCATTCAAAATTATGAATGTATTAGGTTGGTGCAAAAATAATGACGAAATAATGTCGTTTTTTGACGTATTTTTAAACGTCAAAAAACGACATTATTACGTCATTATTTTTGCACCAACCTAATATTTATAGAAAAGGTACGCTGGTTGAAAAGTGACTGAAGCCGAGACGTCATATAGTGATAATAAGGTTGGCCTTCATCGTGAAACTTTTTGTCGGCACAAAAAATTCCCGATAGAATACAAATGTCGATCTCGCATTTTATGCAATATCTCGTTTGTCTATTTTCTCGACCATTTTAACGTTGAGTTTATGTTCGTGAATACACGCCACCTTCTCAACTTCAAACGACAACTCCTAATCTAATAACAAAATCATGCTTGACATAAAAATAAATTAAAGTTTCAATGAATCGCGGTTGTTGAAAAACCGTGGAGTCATGGTTAGGGGTTCGGATTGATGAATCGGAGAGCCGAGTTCGAATTCCAGTCCAATCGAGTTGATTAGATTCACTTACGTGCTAATAATGTAGGAAATTAAAGTTCAAAGATAATTGTTCCACAGCCACTTAATTTAAAGACATTTTGATGTACGTAACAATTACTTTTTATTTCATAGGTGGCTTTCGATGAATTTCGCAATTAATTTCGATGACTCCCGACTTCATTTCCAAGTTATAAAGATTGTTATCGTGCAAAAGAATTCGTCACAAAATGTCACGTAAAAAATTGCCGAAAACAAACGCAGCAATGAAAAATTGGAAATCCCAAATTTCAGGATAGTGGGTCAGGATTCGAGCTGGAAGTTTTTTTTAATTTGCTTACGGAACTGGTTTGATTCCAAAATGGTGTGATATGTTGGGCTACTGCCTTTACGGGTGAAGTTAAAAAAGTGAGACACACTGACATTCGCATTTATTATATAGATAGGAGAAGGAAAAAGACTAAATTCAAACTGAATCGGACTAATCCTAAAACTTTGTCTACATGCGGCTGGGTGACCGCTTGTGAATCCAGATTCCCACTGAACCCCCTATTATTGGTACGGCCTCGAATGCGGCGTTAAAAGGAGCTGAATGTTTCATAGTGGACGAGAGGAACTAAATAGATAGATTAGATAGTTAGATAGATAGATAGATAGATAGATAGATAGATAGATAGATAGAAACAAAGAGCCCGAGAAAGAAAGAAAGAAAGAAAGAAAGAAAGAAAGAAAGAACCAGACTTAGATAGATAGATAGATAGATAGAAACAAAGAGCCCGAGAAAGAAAGAAAGAAAGAAAGAACCAGACTTAGATAGATAGATAGATAGATAGATAGATAGATAGATAGATAGATAGATAGAAAAAAAGTAAGAACGTGTCTTAGATAGATAGATAGATAGATAGATAGATAGATAGATAGATAGATAGATAGAAAAAACAAAGAGCCTGAGAAAGAAAGAAAGAAAGAAAGAAAGAAAGAAAGAGACTTAGATAGATAGATAGATAGATAGATAGATAGATAGATAGATAGATAGATAGATAGATAAAAAACAAAAGAGCTTGAGAAAGAAAAAAGAAAGAAAGAAAAGAAAGAAAAAAGAAAAGAAAGAAAGAAAAGAAAAATCAGACTTAGATAGATAGATAGATAGATAGATAGATAGATAGATAGATAGATAGATAGATAAAAAAACAAAAGAGCCTAAGAAAGAAAAGAAAGAAAAAAGAAAGAAAAAGAAAGAAAGGAAGGAAGGGTTTTTAAAAGAAAGAAAGAAAAAAGAGAGAAAGAAAGAGAGAACCAGACTTAGATAGATAGATAGATAGATAGATAGAAAAAACAAAGAGCTTGAGAAAGAAAGAAAGAAAGAAAGAACCAGACTTAGATAGATAGATAGATAGATAGATAGATAGATAGATAGATAGATAGAAAAAACAATGAGCCCGAGAAAGAAAGAAAGAAAGAAAGAAAGAAAAACGAGTCTTAGATAGATAGATAGATAGATAGATAGATAGATAGATAGATAGAAAGGAAGAAAGAAAGAAAAAGAAAGAACCTGAGAAATAAACAAATAAACAAACAAAACGACGAAAAAAAAAGAAAGAAAGAAAGAAAGAAAGAAAATGAAAGGTCCTGAGAAATATATAGATAATGAAGTCTTTTAATAGGACTTATTCCTCTGAATCCGCACTATTCTATGGCCTGCCCCCAGGGTCATGTACATATTTGTGCTATTCATCATCAGAGATCTTTCACCGTAAGTTCAGCAACAAAAAGGTTTTAATCAACGATTTTTTAAATTCATTTTGGCGCTTCATTCTGATGTAATGATCAGTAAGGTTAGTTCGATTCTCACTGGATTCCCCATAGTTATGTAATTGTTTTAAAATCTGCAACGTTTAGTAAATAATTTATCTTTTCTTTTTTTTTTTTTTTTTTTTGCTTTTTAAAAATGTGCAAAACCTTACAACAATCATCGTAATATCTGTAACATTTGTCAACAAGAAAAATGAGCTCTAATAACAATAGACTACCAATAGCTATAATAGAATTAGAGAGGCACACATTCCATGCATCAGATGGTTTGAATTCAGAGTTTTCCTTCTCATACACTGGTTGCCAGCTAAGGCTATAGGGCCCAGTCTATCCTATTTTACCCATGACTGAAGGAAAAGAGATGAATTCATACCTTTCTCAAAGTTATTAACGCATAACATAATGCAACGAACTAGAATGGAATTCGAACTCGGCTAGATAATATCATTTGTTTAGTGGTCGTTAAACAGGTATGTCGTTATGTGAGGAATGGCTGTATTTGAATTCTCTGTTTACGTAAAATGTAACAAAATGGTTGTTTTTGAAGCAGCATCTATGTTCAGCACTATGTCCGGATTATTATATATTACTATCTTTATCTCTTTCAACGACGTTTCCTTTTTTTTTTTTTTTATTTTGAACAGCAGCGCCATCTATTAATCAGCCTCGAACCAAAACAAAATGGTAGCATTAAATATTAATCTCGATGCTACAAAGACTTTTTAAAAAAAAGGAAAAAATGGTGGTATATGACCCATCATGGCAGACGCCAACACTTCAAACGTGGAGATGAATTTTAATCCACGAGACTTCAAAGTGCGGAAGAATTCACTGACTAAAAAAAAAATCAAATTCACTGGAAAGATTACAAAAGGTTTCTTGAGCAGTCCTTTGTTGAGAAAGATAAGTTCTGGAAGAATGCGGCTGTAAAGCTGCTTGAAAGATAGTCGAAGATAGTCTTAGACGATGCTAAATCTGTTATTTAAAAAATTTGAAAGTAAAAAATATATATTTTCGTTTAATTGTTCTTAATAAACCGAAATAAATCACCGGGCAAATATATATATATATATATATATATATATATATATATATATATATATATATATAAATTCATGAATCATTCATACAAAAAACAAATATAGAGGTTAATAATTTAAATGGCGAGAATACATCATCGCAAACAATATAAATAAGATACATCAACCCCGAACCTGTATATGAATGATATGATCCCTGTTCATAAATTCCAGTTGCATAAGGTCTTTTAATTTTTACAAGCTTTCGTCTGTTCCTACAGACATCATCAGGTATGGAAGTAGATTTTGTTCTTGTTTTTACTTCTCGGTAATAAGAGGACAACGAAAATAGAGATGTAATCCGAAAAAATGCTATGAGAAATGTGTTATTGTTTTGGAACGTGCGGTCGCAACGCTGAGTTTGAATTTTAAATTTTAAGGTTGTGCGTTTTTGTACAAAAAGCAATAAGAATTCTTTTTTACTGGTAGATTTTCCCGTGAATGTGGCATGAACTATATTGTTCAATAATTACAGAAATGTCACACTTATTATCCGAAAGTTTCACGTTGGATCAGTTATTTTAATTTCAATTAAAGGTGCAAATTATAACTTATAAATTCATGAATCATTCATACAAAAAACAAATATAGAGGTTAATGATTTAATATATATATATATATATATATATATATAGATATATATATATATAGATGGAAGATATATATATATATATATATATATATATATATATATATATATATATATATATATATATATATATATATATATATATATAAATTGAACATTAAAGTCAACTCAGATGCGACAGGATTCAGTTTCATGCTAAGCGCAATCGTCAGGCGAACTCTGAGTGTTTCCCCCCAAGCAAGGCGGGGATCCACTAGCACGTAAGGGGTTACAGAGAGTTGGAGCGAGAGCAAAGAGGAGTGATAGAGGAAAGAATGAGAAGGCTAGGGGATAAATCATGGCATCTGGAGACGTCGATTGACATTACACTTGAATAGTTGGAGATTATAGCTATCAGGGGAAACAGGAAAGGGGGAGGGAGTTCTACAGGTGAGACAGTCAACGGGTGTTAACATAAGTGTTGACTTCAATGTTCACTTTTATATTTATATTTACATACGCTCTATCTGGTATTGAACATTTTATCCCATAAAAATAGCACACCTTAATATATATATATATATATATATATATATATATATATAACTTAAAGTAAACCAGACAATTTAAGGTTCCATAAGGTTATAATTTATTTCCCCGGGGATTTTCTTGTTCCCTGGATCATCAGACCTTACTTCCAAGGATGAAAAAATTGAATTTAAACTAACACTTTTGGAGGGTAGTATTCAGCCGATGTAAGAGGGTTGAGAGATTGTGGTGCAGATATGGTCGAAATTAGAGAGGGAAGGGAGAGATAGTAAGTCGTTTAAATTTATTTTTATTACAATACTTAATAGTGAGGAAGGGGGTAAGGATCAGACGTTGACCTATTTAATGGGTCAACGCACCGGAAACGATATAAAAAGAGAAAAAAAGGAAGGGAGAAGTAAAGATGCAAGAAGTAACAGATGGACTTAGGGTTTTGAAGAAAAGAGAGGGGGATAAATAAATTAAATTATTCGCTTTGATTTAACATTGATCTCTCTGGATTTCATCCTCCTTGGGATAATCCATACGGATTACCAATTACGGATTATGCATATATATATATATATATATATATATATATATATATATATATATATATATATAGTTTTACAGTTTTCTCTTTATCATTTAAATGTATATAAAATATATATATATATATATATATATATATATATATATATATATATTCCAGTTTTACTCTAATCATTTAAATTTATATATATCTATATATATACATACATATATATATATGTGTGTGTGTGTTTGTGGTGTCCCAAAAGTTATCTAGAGATTTAAAAATCTAGTGATTTTAATACTTTTTTAATCAAAAACAATTTCATTCAGAATGGAAATTCAAACATTCGAAATATATGTAGTGAGATTCAAGATAGTAGCAGTCCCAGCTCTAAATAAACTTTATATCAGCAGCAGTAGCAGTGCTCGAATATATAAACACATGAACACTTAAGTAACTCTCTTCTTCCGGATTTTTCCACTTTCGAACTGGTGTCATGAACTTTCCTCGCTGAAGCTAAAAGGGCTGTGAACGCTACACTCATAAAACACACCAACGAAGTAAGTCCTACTATAACATATTCATCAATATTTCTTGTATATACAATTTATGCCTAACAAAAGAAAGTTTTTGTTTAAACTTTCCTTTTGTTAATCTAATAAATGTTTTCTTGGTCTGTTGTTTTTTTGCATGTACACTTTTCCACCACCATTAGTTTCATGTATTATAAAATGTTCCCGTAAGAAACATTACTCGATTAATTATTGAAATAGCTAATCACTAAATATATTTCCATTTACGAAAAGGTATGCAATGTAAATGTCCTCCATTTTTCACTTCGCACAGACGCGGTTTGGATAACATTCTCCGGAACCGTGGTTAATAACACTGGCTACAGACTCCGAATTTCTAAACACATGATATCATTGAGCTGACAAAAGGTCTATAGATATATAGATACTCCCTAAGTTATCCACAAAACTCATAACTAGGTGTATTCAGGAAAATGTGGGGACCATAAAACTTCGGATTTTACGAGATTAGGAGGATAAGTAAATAAATTTAAAAAAATCATGATTTCGATAATTTATTCTCGTCAGTTTGTCAAGGTGTAAATTCTATGTGTTAATATAAGTTCGGGGGAAAAAAGAAAGAAAAAGTATGAAGAATCTGACATGTTATGACGTCCTTGAATAGCAAGGTGATTTTTCGAACAAAGTTTATATGCAGAGTCCGACAGAAAAAATGTATACAAACTTCAAGAAAGGAAAAAACATGTATAGATATTGTACTACTTAATTTATACAGACATCACAAGATAAATGCAATTTAACTTTGGACACTACAATGAAAAACAACTGTTTCAAAATTGTCCAAAGAGATTGCTGAACATAGGTTTTCAATTCATTGTCTAATGTATGCCAGTATAGTTAGTTTTCTATGATACACAACATCGTTTAGGGTTCCACATAGGTAAAAGTCTGCAGGCGTAAATTCAGGGGAATGTCATGCTACAGGTTAGACACAATCAAAATGGTGGGCAAAGTGTCCAATTGGATTGCTGCAGATGCATTTTCAATTCGTTGTCTAATGGATGCCAGTGTAGTTAGTCTTCTGAGATACACACCATCGTTTAGGGTTCCACATAGGTAAGAGTCTGCAGGCGTTAAGTCAGGGGAATATCATGTTACAGTAAAGCCACAATCAAAATGGTGGCCAAAGTGTCCAATTGGATTGCTTCACATGCCTTTTCAATTCCTTGTCTAAGGGATGCCAGTGCAGTTAGTTTTCTGTGATACAGACCATCGTTTAGGGTTCCACATAGGTAAGAGTCTGCAGGCGTAAATTCAGGGGAATGTCACGCTACAGGATAGACACAATCAAAATGGTGGGCACAGTGTCCAATTGGATTGCTGCACATGCCTTTTCAATTCCTTGTCTAATGGATGCCAGTGTAGTTAGTTTTCTGTGATACACACCATCGTTTAAGGTTCCACATAGGTAAGAGTCTGCAGGCGTAAATTCAGGGGAATGTCATGCTACAGGTTAGACACAATCAAAATGGTGGTCAAAGTGTCAAATTGGATTGCTGCACATGCCTTTTCAATTCCTTGTCTAATGGATGCCAGTGTAGTTAGTCTTCTGAGATACACACCATCGTTTAGGGTTCCACATAGGTAAGAGTCTTCAGACGTTAAGTCAGGGGAATATCATGTTACAGAAAAGCCACAATCAAAATGGTGGTCAAAGTGTCAAATTGGATTGCTGCACATGCCTTTTCAATTCCTTGTCTAATGGATGCCAGTGTAGTTAGTCTTCTGAGATACACACCATCGTTTAGGGTTCCACATAGGTAAGAGTCTTCAGACGTTAAGTCAGGGGAATATCATGTTACAGTAAAGCCACAATCAAAATGGTGGCCAAAGTGTCCAATTGGATTGCTGCACATGCCTTTTCAATTCCTTGTCTAATGGATGCCATTGTAGTTAGTCTTCTGAGATACACATCATCGTTTAGGGTTCCACATAGGTAAGAGTCTTCAGACGTTAATTCAGGGGAATATCATGTTACAGTAAAGCCACAATCAAAATGGTGGTCAAAGTGTCAAATTGGATTGCTGCACATGCCTTTTCAATTCCTTGTCTAATGGATGCCAGTGTAGTTAGTCTTCTGAGATACACACCATCATTTAGGGTTCCACATAGGTAAGAGTCTTCAGACGTTAATTCAGGGGAATATCATGTTACAGTAAAGCCACAATCAAAATGGTGGTCAAAGTGTCAAATTGGATTGCTGCACATGCCTTTTCAATTCCTTGTCTAATGGATGCCAGTGTAGTTAGTCTTCTGAGATACACATCATCGTTTAGGGTTCCACATAGGGTAGACGTTAAGTCTTCAGACGTTAATTCAGGGAATATCACCTTTTGTTACTAAGATAAAGCCACAATCAAAATGGTGGTCAAAGTGTCAAATTGGATTGCTGCACATGCCTTTTCAATTCCTTGTCTAATGGATGCCAGTGTAGTTAGTCTTCTGAGATACACACCATCGTTTAGGGTTCCACATAGGTAAGAGTCTTCAGACGTTAAGTCAAGGGAATATCATGTTACAGAAAAGCCACAATCAAAATGGTGGCCAAAGTGTCCAATTGGATTGCTGCACATGCCTTTTCAATTCCTTGTCTAATGGATGCCAGTGTAGTTAGTCTTCTGAGATACACATCATCGTTTAGGGTTTCACATAGGTAAGAGTCTTCAGACGTTAAGTCAGGGGAATATCATGTTAGAGTAAAGCCACAATCAAAATGGTGGCCGAAGTGTCCAATTGGATTGCTGCACATACCTTTTCAATTCCTTGTCTAATGGATGCCAGTGTAGTTAGTCTTCTGAGATACACACCATCGTTTAGGGTTCCACATAGGTAAGAGTCTCCAGACGTTAAGTCAGGGGAATATCATGTTACAGAAAAGCCACAATCAAAATGGTGGGCACAATGTCCAATTGGATTGCTGCACATGCCTTTTCAATTTCTTTGTCTAATGTATGCCAGTGTAGTTAGTCTTCTGAGATACACACCATCGTTTAAGGTTCCACATAGGTAAGAGTCTCCAGACGTTAAGTCAGGGGAATATCATGTTACAGAAAAGCCACAATCAAAATGGTGGGCACAGTGTCCAATTGGATTTCTGCACATGCCTTTTCAATTCCTTGTCTAATGGATGCCAGTGTAGTTAGTCTTCTGAGATACACACCATCGTTTAGGGTTCCACATAGGTAAGAGTCTTCAGACGTTAAGTCAGGGAATATCATGTTACAGAAAAGCCACAATCAAAATGGGTGGGCACAATGTCCAATTGGATTGCTGCACATGCCATCGTTTTTCAATTCTTTTTGTCTAATGTATGCCAGTGTAGTTAGTCTTCTGAGATACACACCATCGTTTAAGGTTCCACATAGGTAAGAGTCTCCAGACGTTAAGTCAGGGGAATATCATGTTACAGAAAAGCCACAATCAAAATGGTGGGCACAGTGTCCAATTGGATTTCTGCACATGCCTTTTCAATTCCTTGTCTAATGGATGCCAGTGTAGTTAGTCTTCTGAGATACACACCATCGTTTAGGGTTCCACATAGGTAAGAGTCTGCAGGCGTAAATTCAGGGGAATATCATGTTACTGTAAAGCCACAATCAAAATGGTGGGCACAATGTCCCATTGGATTGCTCTACATGCCTTTTCAATTCCTTGACTAATGTATGCCAGTGTAGTTAGTCTTCTGAGATACACACCATCGTTTAAGGTTCCACATAGGTAAGAGTCTTCAGACGTTAAGTCAAGGGAATATCATGTTACAGAAAAGCCACAATCAAAATGGTGACCAAAGTGTCCAATTGGATTGCTGCACATGCCTTTTCAATTCCTTGTCTAAGGGATGCCATTGTAGTTAGTCTTCTGAGATACACTCCATCGTTTAGGGTTCCACATAGGTAAGAGTCTTCAGACGTTAATTCAGGGGAATATCATGTTACAGTAAAGCCACAATCAAAATGGTGGCCAAAATATCCAGGCTGATTGCTGCAGTTGCATTTTCAATTTATTTTCTACGATCTGGGAATGTAGTCTGTTTTCTGCCATACACAACATCCTTGTTAATGCTACAGCCATGAGAGTAATGGCATGTGTAGAGAAAATATCGTACTATATATAGTAAACAGTGTTATCGTCATTTGATAAAACTACAAAAGACACGTTTATCTTTTCCTGAACTGTGTAGATATTTTAACGAGCTCTATAATTAAAGAATGTCGTAATTCTAACGAATATTTAAGAGATAAAACTATATGACGGACATCCATCTTAAATTAGATGAGTTTCTGGTAGAATAAAAATTTAAAAAAAACAATGTAAGGCTGTTTTAATTTTATAAGGATGTTTCAGTTTAGGATTTTGAAAATTGGTAGCAAATAAATATGAAGGATGCTAAGAATACCATAGCCTGACAAAGGTTGAGAGAAAATGGAAACAAAAAAGACACCTATATTTAACACTAGAAAGGGACAGCTCAAATTTCTAGGGAATATAATGAGGAAAGGATGTATGGAAATTTTGACACTCACAGAACGTATTGAAGGCAAACGGAAGAGAGAAAAACAACTTATAATCCTCCTAACGAGCATATGCAAAAAGATACAAAATACAGGTAATTGTGGAGAGCCATGGTCGCCAATGTTCTTAAGGGACACGGTACATAGAAAAAGAAGAAGAAGAAGAAGAAGAAGAAGAAGAAGAAGAAGAAGAAGAAGAAGAATGAATGAATGAATTCCTGTAAATGGACATCAGAACAGGTTTTCGGAGAGACGATAAAAAAAAGACAAAATTCATAAAGAGATACAAAAGACAGGAAATTGTGGAGAGCCATGATCGCCAACGTCCTGAAGGGACACGGTACATAGAAGTAAAAGAAGTTAGTTTCCTGGACTGTCTAAATATTTTTTCTGCGGACACTCTCTCTCTCTCTCTCTATATATATATATATATATATATATATATATATATATATATATATATATATATATATATAGGAGAGTCTGCATAAAAATGTATACACATTTCATGAAAGGAGAACTTGTATCGAATCTCAAAATGGTGGCCTTTTGCTCCCAGATGTTATTATTACGGCGAACTACTGCTTAGGCAACGTTGGCAAAAGTGTCTAGTGGGGTTGCTGCACAAGCATTTCTTATGTCTTGTCTAAGGAACCGCCAACGTAACGCCATCTATCGAAAAAATATCGTACTACAGTAAATAGTGTTATCATGATTTGATAAAACTACGAAAGACAATTTTTTCCTTTCCTGAAGTGTGTTGAAATATATTTGGCAGACTCTGTATATAGTAAATGATAAAGGTAAACAGTGAAGCTATAAAGTCAGTGTTCAATGTAAACTCTCAAAAATATACAAAACAGAGCCAATATAAAATATAAGTAAAATGATACCCATACGTTACAGCCTTCCACGACTAAAAGTTTCAGGCGGACACTTAAATGTTGGTGCTGTAAACTAATAATCCTCAGATGGTAAGAATGATGGGATACTGACTTCCTTATTAAGGTTGAGTTCACGTGGCTTGCGGTATAATACACAAGAAGCGCGCTGAGAGGCCGGTAGACAAGGAGACGCCATTGAATTGCGTTACGCATACCATATAAGACATGCTTTCCCCTGAGACCCGAATGTATTAGTCATATACATTATTTTTCTAATGTATTATATTTCTAATGTTTTTATCACTTTAAACGTTATTTTTAATGGATACTCATATTTGAATAGACGCTCCATTTAGTTATTAAACAATTTATTTATTTATTTTCGTCTACCGGCTTGAATATTCGATAAATCATATATATATATATATATATATATATATATATATATGTGTGTGTGTGTGTGTGTGTGTGTGTGTGTGTGTAAAGATATAAGACAATAGGAAAACTGAATTATTAGCCGACGAAGAATGTAGAAAACGTTATTGCATTCATATTGTCAACTGAAAATTCTTCAAGTTGCTAAGGACATTTTGTTTTGTTGTTAATAGTTAATTTGTTTTTAATAAATTCTCTTCGTTTTTGCCTTAAAAGGTCCACATTGAACGAAATATGCCCGCTAATAATACAGTTTTCCTATTGTCTTTTACCTCTATACATATTGACTTTTTTACAAGTTAACTCTGAGAAATTTTTCATACATACATATATATATATATATATATATATATATATATATATATATATATATATACTAGCAGTAGAGCCCGGCGTTGCCCGGGGATGTAACAGTAAGAGATAGATCAAGTATCGACCATCATAAAGACTGAAAAATAAAATTAACAAAGATTATTGTTTAAGGTTGACGAACACTCATGGCTTAATTAGTTTGTTTTTTTGTTTTTTGTTTTTTTTACGAATTGTTCAAACACAAACTGTAACAAAAACATTGTTTTCAATCGTTATGAGTCTACCGATTGAAAAGAATTTTATTATAAACAATTGTCTTGTAAATGGAATTTTTAAAGCATTCTGAATGTAAAAATAAAGAAAAAAGTGTGCAAGACAATACGAATCACTACCTGCCAAAAAAAAAGTGAAGTTTTGTTGAAATCGGTTGAAAAATGTAGGAAATCCGATCCCATATATAAACAAACACACACACACACACACACACAAACAACCTGGGTTTTGTAATAAGTATAACTCGATATGAGTTGTCCCCCTTTCATTCTCGCGATGCTTCTTAATCGTGTTTTCAAATTGATTTCGTGCAAAAACAAATGTATTTTTCCAATTTTGTTGGCGTTTTCAGAACCACCGCAAGGTAACTTTATGCAGTCCTGTGAAGTTTTGTTGAAATCGGTTGAAAAATGTAGGAAATCCGATCCAATATATAAACGTACAGACACACACACACAACCTGGGTTTTATAATAAGTATGATATATATAATCCGTCGGAATATTACATAATCCAAATGAATCCGATTAATATCAAAACTGATTCACATAGAGGGCCCAATGTTTTATTCAAACGGACCATATAAATTACATACAATAGGAATTAAGACGTTTCAACAGAAATAAAGATGGGTTTGAAAATCAGAAATGTTAATTTCGATTATATATATATATATATATATATATATATATATATATATATATATATATAAAGTCATCCACAGACAGACTGTTTTTGTAGCTCTTCGGTGTGGCTAGACATCCGGTGGCCTCTGGCTACGATCGAAAGCAGACTGAATTGGTCTCAATCGGAGATTCTACCACTAAACCGTCGGCGCACGGCTGGGATGAAGGTGAATTTTAGCGTATTTATTTTTAGATAAACACACACAGTGACCGACAGTGACTCAATTCACTTTTTGCCGAAGAATCTCGCTATATCAGCCATAATAGTCACTGTTTACAAACCACACCTCTTCCCCAGAGAGCTCAACTGAAATTAATTTTTCAGGAGCCAATATAAAGTCATCCACAGACAGACTGTTTCGCTGTTTCACAGCTCTTCAGTGTGGCTAGACATCCGGTTGCCTTTAGCTAGGATCGAAAACCCGACTGAATTGGTGTCAATCGGAATTTTACCACTTTCGTTCCGCTGGACTCTGATAGCGGGCGGTGTAATATATATATATATATATATATATATATATATATATATATATATATATATATATATATATATATATATATATATATATATATATATTTTTGATTTAAAAAATATGTTTAAAAAAGTCTCAAATTTCATCAAAAATTTGATTTGTTTGTAATTAGAATCAAAAGTTAAAATTGTTCCATCTTTGAATTTTTTTTTTTTGGAATAACGTATTTGAATTTACGTGTTTTGATTTTAATTCATAAAAATTTAAATTTTTGAAAATACGTTATTTAAAAAATTTACATTTGAAGATGGAAACATTTTTTTTAACCAAGTTTAATTCAAATAATTATATTGAAGTTTTTTTTTATTTTTGAAACATGAAATATTTAAATCGCGATTTGGAATCATATTTTTAAATAAATAATTATATTTGCTATATATTTATATCGAGCATTTATTTTAAAAAATAATAACTAAAATATTTAGGGATTTTTGGAATATTTACCTAACCAGTTCCATCCTATTTTATATATATATATATATATATATATATATATATATATATATATATATATATATATATTTATTACGCTTACAATATGGCTCGGAGAAAATGTTCAGTACAATATTCAGGTACTTAAAATGGTGGTGAACTGCATTCAATTGTTAGTATTTCCGAAAATCTTAACGATCGTGACGAACAGTTCATTTTTACCTGAAGATTGTGCTGAACATAAACCTGAGTCATATTTTTTTGTTGAGGTAATATTCAAATTTCAGTAACAAACAGAAATTCAACATATACATAATTAAACATGGACACAATATCGTATCGTGTTTTGAAAAAGATGAAAACATTTTATAAAACATACATACAACAAATTTATTTTTATTTAACAGTTAAAATATTTAATCCTTGAAAATGGCTAAATGTATAATGAATTCTGCTCGGATAAAAAGAACATTCGGAAAGTTTTTTTATATAATTTATCATCTGAAAAAAAGAAAAAACATATTAGACCGCATGAGAAATTGTATAAAAAACTAAATAAAAGCACCATGTCTAATAAAATGTCAATGAAATGATTAATATATATATATATACATATATATATATATATATATATATATATATATATATATATATATATAGGATTACAGTTTTTCCTTTTGTCATTTTATATATATATGTGTGTGTGTGTGTGTGTTTGTGTGTGTGTGTGTGTGTGTGAAAGGAAAAATTTGCGTAATTTTAGGATAGGTCTAAAGGCAGGTTTAATATTATTCAAGGAGGAATATTATATTGGAAAAAGTTAATAAACTTTATGAATATTGAAGTATTAAAATTGCTCATACCCTGGGGTTGTTACCAGTTATATAGCTGCCTTAGTAAAAATGTTATCTTGCGGGTAAAGGGACATTTTCGGCTCGGTTACTGAATGGTGGTAATATGTGCCGACAGCCATTATTTTCTGAAGTTCAGTTGTTCAAGAAAATTGAAATCGATTCGGTGAACAGGCCATTTGAGTATTTGCTATTGGATGAGCTTCGTGGCAGACATTACTCAATAAAATCAACACCAAATATAGCAACAAAGAGCCGTTGCTGGGAACAATCAGCCTGCATGTGGATAAAGAACAATTTTAATGAATACATGAAAAAAGAAGACGAGTAAGTCAAGGATAAATTTTCCCATCGGACCTATACAGCGAGATAATTTTAAGAGAACTAGGTATTCTACCAGGATTTATTAAAACACAAAGATATAAAGAGGGACTCTCTGAAGCGGTACATAGAAGCGTAAGACAAGGATACATCTTCTCACCGGATTTATTTGACTTGTTCATTGATAAAAACGGAATTTGGGAATCCTACCAGGATTTATTAAATACAAAGATATAAAGAGGAATTTTCTAAAGCGGTACATAGAACACGTAAGACAAGGATACATCTTCTTTTAAAATTTATTTGACTTGTTCATTTTTTAACGGAACTAGGAATCCTACCAGGATTTATTAATACACAAAGATATAAAGAGGAACTCTCTGAAGCGGTACATAGAAGCGTAAGACAAGGATACATCTTCTCACCGGATTTATTTGACTTGTTCATTGACCCTAACGGAACTAGGAATCCTACCAGGATTTATTAATACACAAAGATATATATTTATCTGAATAATACATAGAAGCGTAAGACAAGGATACAAAAAATCTCACCGGATTTATTTGACTTGTTCATTGACCCTAACAGTACTAGGAATCCTACCAGGATTTATTTATATGCAAAGATATTTTTGCGAAAAATCTTCATCGGCTTGTCTTTGCTGGTGCACCCAATTGATGAATGTACGGCGCTCCAAATGATCAGCAGGTTTCAGTTCTTCTGTCAGTTGAATTTTGTAAACGTGTAGAGACAAATCTGTTGTCAAACTTCGATGTAACGTTGTTGTGGAGAGGTTCAATTCCAGCGCGTGATGACGAATAAAGATGTCTGGATTTCCGTCCACATTCTCGTGCACTGCAGCAATGTTTTCAGCTGAACAGCGTAAAGGAACACACAACGGTATTTTCACATCTGCCACCGACCCATTTTGTTTGAATTGGCGAACAATGTTTTCCAATTTCACTCTCGTTTGGTCGATTATGCTGACCAAAAATGCATTTCTGTTTGAACATCCATCTTTCTAATAGGTTTTGATAACTTTAACACGTTGTTTGATTATTAATCTTTCCGTGGTTGAAATTGCCAGACTTAAGTTGTTAAATCTGAAAGAAAAAGAAAAATATTACTTACGTTTAAACTTAATTCATATCGGTCCAAGTTATTGGAAAACCCTATATATATATATATATATATATATATATATATATATATATATATATATATATAAAATTTATGTTATATTTATAGTTTAAATTGTTTAATATCAGAGATAGAGTTTATGTAAAATAAAAGTGGATATTGATTTATTTGAATTTTCAGATTAAAAAAACAAAGAAACAGACTGTTGCCTCAAATTGTTGACATCAATGCCAAATGTTTTGAGATCAATGTTTTATATATATATATATATATATATAAAAGTGAACATGAAATCAACTTAGAGGCGACAGTCTGTTTCATGCTATAAATTAAATCGTCAGGCCACTTTTATATTTACACACATTGTTATCTATCTCTGATATTGAAATAAATTTTAGAAGGAAAATAAATATTATTTTAATCAACTATATTTCTTTATATATATATATATATATATATATATATATATATATATATGATTTTATTTTTATAACAAAAATTAACTCAAACGCGTTTTGCATGAAAATAACTTTGATCAAGTTCTGTTTACCAATTAATTTATTAAATACCCGGCTAAGATAATATAAATTAAAAGTTCGTAAATTAATTTTGGTAAACTTACCGATAAATCAGATATACATATTAATTTGATATATTAGAGAAATTGAAGAGAGAATGCATATATATATATATATATATATATATATATATATATATATATATATATATATATATATATATATATATAAATATATACACATACACATGGCACAATATATATATATACACACTTATACACACACATATATATATATATATATATATATAAAAAGGCTTAAACATAAATATTCTATGGTCATAATTTATTCCATTGGAATTTTAAATATGATCCAATTCATCAGACCTACAAATTCAAAAAGAAAACAAAAAAACAATTTGAAATAAAAAAAAAAGATTTAGTGAATGTGTATGTATGTTAATCCTGTGGGACGAATTTTTTATTAAATGAAAGCTATAGAGGGGTAACAGACGAGAGAAGAACAGGAAGGTCTAAAAGATGAAGGGGGGATTAAAATTTAACAGAGAGAAGTTTTAAAGAGGGGAGTCAAAGACGGTTTAAGTGAAAGAAATATGAAAATTCTCGGATGTCTAATACATTAAAGATATACCGGAAACGATAGCTTTTGTGGTGACATACACACACAATAGACGGTTTAAACTTAAAAATCAGAAGATGAGAGAGGGAGAGGAAAAGAAAAGAAAAAGGGGTGGGGAGAGATGGGAATGAAATGGGGGGACTAAAACCGAAGGACATTTATAAAAGGGCCGCTGTGTAATCAAGAAAATTTGACAAAAGTAATATCGACTACAGGTTACAAATCTAATATAAACATATAAAAATATAACGATTATCTAATCTAGCAAGGACCTATATTTCTATGTTCAAAAACACATACGTATACACACATACACAACAACATATTTATATTTACACGTATATACATACATATAGGCGTGTACACACATACCCATACATATACATATATATATATACACATATACATATATATACACACATATACATACATATACACATACATCCATACACATCCACTCCTGCATATATATACATTTAAACACATATATACATAAGGACATACACACACGTACACACAAACATATATACATAAAGCCTACACATCTCCATACAATTACATACACACACCCATCTAAACAAATAAACAATGTATCCCTCTATCAATCCGTCTAACTATACATACATAATATATATAAATACATATATATATATTAATATATATGTATACATACATGGTATAACATACACACACATATAAAAACACATCTACATACACATCTACCTACATATACATGCATATATATATATATATATATTCAAATATAAAGTATATAAATATAATTTATAAATTCATGAATCATTCATACAAAAAAACAAATATAGAGGTTAATGATTTAAATGGCGAGAATACATCTCGATTAAAAACAATATAAATAAGATACATCAACCCTGAACCTGTATATGAATGATATGATCCCTGTTCATAAATTCCAGTTGCATAAGGTTTTTTAATTTTTGAGACAA